>NCQV01088365.1:0-16053 GCA_002740545.1 Lophocereus schottii | reverse complement strand
GATACACCTTGCACTTGGGGTTTACAAATATTAAAACTTTTTCATGCAACAATCCGCGGTCCTCTCTTTAGAAATCAGTCAATCTAACCTCTGTCTGCCAATTCGTGAAGGGCTTTCTTCAGCTCTCGGTATTCGGTTGTGGTGTGTCCGCTCTATTCGTGGAACTCGTAATACTTCCTGGCATTCTGCGGCTTAGGGGATGCGGTCATAGAAGGAGGCCTTCGAAGCATGGGATGTCCTCTAACCTCCATGAGGATGCTTCTGGCATCGGTGGTAAATCGTGGGTCAGCCACCTCAAACTGCGGCCTTCTTTCCCAGGGGCCGGGACTTCTATCACTGCAGTTGAAATTCTTATCCCCCGGGGCCCTAGCCTTCTTCGGGGCATCTAAATTGTCGGCACAGATCTCGGTAGCACGAATGAAGTCTGCGGCCTTCCTCAGGGCCTCGGCCAACGTCATCTCCTTCTATTCAGCCAAGAAAAACTTGATACGGGCACTCTTAAGACCTCTCAAGAAGGAGGTGTACGCCACCCCGTTCTATAAGTTTGGAATTAGCATTGCCTCCTGATGGAAGCGCTTGACAAATTCGACAAGGGACTCCGGTAGCCCCTGTTTGATTTTTAATAGGTGGATACCAGTCCTCCTTTGCTTCCGTTGGCTAACAAATTTGTCAGCCAGGTCTTGGAAACAAGTGACGCTCCTCGGTGGCAGGCCGTTAAACCATGATTGCACCACTCCCTTTAAGGTAGCAGGGAAATAGCGGCAATAAGCGGCATCATCTACATCTTGTATATACATATGTGCCTTATGGACCCCCAGATGCTCTTTAGGGTCTGTCGTCTCATCATAAAGGTCTAGCGTAGACATCTTGACTTTCCCATAGCGCGGAGCATTGATTATTTCGGAGCTGAACGGGGTAGAGAAGGGGAGAGCAGTCGGCCGAGCGGCCGCTCCCAACACCTTGATGGGGGTTCCAGGATGGCGCTCTACCTCAACAATAGAAGGACTCATCCTCTCTCGGCCATGCCTTAAAGTTCTAGCGGGAGACTAGTCTCCTCGGCATGGCTCCTGACCGCACATCCCCCGTGGGGGAGGACTTCGGGTACGTTCTCGATGGTACGGCGCTCTGGACTGGGCCGACACGTGCTCGAGATCTCTCCCCGAGGCTTGGAAGTTTGGTCTTACTCCTCGAGGCAGTCCGCCTGGAATAGGTTGCATACGTAGCCCTTTTTCCTGACTAACTTCTTGGGAAATGAGACTTCCCGCCTTGATCAAGAATCATTTTTCTTTGCCTGATAGATTGCATTGGTCTAAAATGCTAGCTTGATAAGGAACTCCCTTACACTAGTCCAATTATTTTTTGGTCATTAGCAAGCTTTGAAGAACATTTTATCGATCTTCAACTGGCTGGATGTGGATGGAACCATTGCCCCCTGCGTGGGACGACCCCTAGGTCCTGCTGCCGCGTGTCAACCTAGCTGCTCCGTATAGGGCCGACCGCTTCGGTCCGTCCGAGATATTTCTCACTCTCGCTCTATGTAACGGGGAGATGGTATCCGCTCTGGCTGGCGGGAGGGCTTGCCTCCGTGAATAGGTATGTAATAGAAGTGGGGAAGCGGCCTGACCGAGTTAGCCGTCTCCATAGCTCTTTTGACCTGTTCTGAAACCTGGCGGGTGATAGCTGTCATGGTGGACATGAAGTTTTTTAGGGCGTCTCCCGTGACGTAAGCTTCTCGTTCAGGACGAGATGAGTTAGCCGCCCGGGGATTTGCCCGCGAACTCTCCGGCGCGTCCTGCACCTCAGGAGGCGCAGAGGTATTACCCACAGGGGCCTTACTCCTGCGAGTCGATGCCCATGTTGCTTTGCTTACTACCATCACTACCGTTCCTTCCCTACAGACGACGCCAATCTGATTGCAGAAGAAATCTGTGAGGTACGGTTGATGATAATGTGGGACGAAGGCACGGGTTTATTTGACAGCTGGCGTGCAACACCTGACGTCCTCTTCTCCAAACGGCCGCCCTGTAAAAAGGGCAACCCCGGGTTGTGGATCAGGGAATGCCACTCCGACGGTCAAATCAGTTCAGGGTCCAAGTCAAGGGTCAAAAGAAATAGTTCAATAAGAGTTCAGTGTATCTGCTTACCAACCCCTTTCCCGAGGAAGGTAGGTGACTATTTATAGTCCTTCCGAAAAAAGGGTAAAATAGTAACCTTACCTTGAGCACCCCGCGTGGGCCACCGGTCTCGGCATTGGAGGGCCTTAGAGGGAACCCCTAGGGTTGCGTCTCAGGGTCCATTATCTCAGATATGGGTCTGGGAGAGCTCCTAGGGGGCGTCTTAAGGCCCATTATCCCAGATACAGGCCTTGTCTGTGGGTCTGACCTAGAAATGGGATTTTTCCCAATCAGGAACCTTCCCCTAATAGTCCTAGAGATCTTGGCACTCTCGAACCTTTCTTCGCACACTATTCATTCTTGATTAGAAATGATTCCTTAACTCCCAAGATCATCAAGACTCAAGAGAAATCCAAAAATATTGGATGCTCCGCCTTGGATTCAATCCCTAACAATTACTTTAATTGTGAGATTAGGGCCAAAAAAAAGGGATCCTTAAAAGATAAAATATTTTTCATCCAATCTCTCTCCTAAAGGCTTAGAGCCACCAAGGAGAAATTTTAAAGGAAAGATTCTAAATTGCCACTTTAAATTAGAGATAAAGATCAAGAGATGTTTGAGAAAGGAAATGGGTTCTAGCCTTTTAATCCATTCATTCATTAAATCTTAGTATACATTGAGGGAAATGGGTCTATAAATACCATAAAAGAGGGAAACAAGCAGATGCATTAGTAGGGTAAGTGGACCAACAAGAGCTCTACAAAATGTCTAAAGAAATAAATCAAAAATCCAAAGATAATGGCAAATAATATGAACTAGAATTTTCAGCCCATCTTGTAGGAACATTCTAGAGAGTTGTACTCAACCAATGGGGGTGTAATAATTGAAGGCTCTTTCTTGGTGGATGCAAATTCATTCCAAGCACGCAAATGCCAAGGATTACTGCAGCATTTTTTCCAGATTGTGCCAAGATTCAGATTGTCCTAAAACTAAAATTTATGCACATTCCACATATTCTTGACCAGTTCTCTCTTATATGGAATCCAATGCCAATTTTAAGCACATATGGATAAAATAGACACTTAACAAATTTAACAAACCAAGACTTGCATCAATTGGGTAACTGTCGGCAGAAACCAAAATTCAAAATTAAGCAAAATACCCGCAAAAATTTGCACTAGTTCATCTGAGATTTTTTCCACTTTAGGAAATTGAAATGTAAACATCTACTAGAAATATTTATATATCCTAATAATATTTCCAATGAGTTATAGATCGTCAATTTTTGAGTCCATTTACAAGGTGAAAGAGCATGATAAATTAGGTTTATGTGCTGCAATTTGGTGTCAAGTGACTTTTATATTGATAAAACCATCTCCTTGTTTTGGTTCAAGATCAAGCGGGTTTTGATATATATCACTTCTAGTAAGAATCTTCCTTATAATTTATGGAGTTTGTCTCGAAAACTTTCATATTTTCTAGGCAATTGCCTTGTAAAACCTTCAGCCCTCCATTTTTTCTAGCGAGAAGCATACTTGAGCTTTCACAATACGCTTGCAAGGGGTGGAGGGTTTGTATCGTTCATGGATCAAGGGCCTCAAGCATTGATCACAACGACGAAATTGTCATCGAGTAGGATAAAGAGGGGAGTGAGCCAAGACGCACGAAACTCGATAGAAAATATTATGGTGCAAGCTGGTTACCATGGTGGTTTGGGTGTGGCCAGAAAACGTAGTGAAAGAAAGAAAAATTACCTGCAATCTTGGAGGGTCACCACATATGCATAACTAACTGTAGTGTTGGGGTCTTTTTTATAAATTGTTTATCTTCTAATGGGTATTAATTTGGGAATACCAAACATATATATGACCTATAATTAATTTTTTATTAGATTTATTAACATTTTTTAGATTTTTAAAAGCTAATTTTTATCTCAATTAAAGCAAGATAAAAAAATGAATGGTCGTGACGTGATCAAGACCGATGTATAGTGGTTATTTATTAAATTGTGGTGGTTGTTTTTATCATAACAACCACTATAACCTTTGACGTGACTTAATATTATTAGAGTTAATTCACCCTATAAAAGAAACTTCAGAACCAACTATGAGCCAACGATTAGACCTTAAATATGAATTATGTTTTAAGGTATCAATAAAATACCCCACATAAACAACATTGTAAATAAAAAGTATCAAAAGTTTCAATTTTGTCAAAAGTAAAATACTTCATATAGATATATATAAAACTGAATAAGTTGTTGTAGGATTAACAAGTATCAAATGTTCATTGGTACTTTTTTATGCAATTAAATAATTTGATAATTAAAAGACTATTAATTGTATTAGATTTTACTGCAATGTATCAAAAGTCTATGTCAAGTATGTTGAGTTTCAATGCAAAGTGAAAACATATTTAATGTAAAAATGCAACTAATATTTTTTTAATTCTTTCTTAATTCTTTTTATGAGGTGGTTCTCGACGTCTCGTGGAGCTAATTTCCTTCTTTTTCTTTTTTTTTTCCAAATCATGATATTCCAATCTTTTATTGACATCTTCTCAATTTTTTTTTAAGGTGATCAAATTATTCCAACTCGACCAAAGTTTTTTGCGTTTTTTAAATGAATTATCAAAATGTATATAAATTAACTCATGCCTGTGCAAATTTAAGTTGACATATAAAGTTGAAAGAGTTCGTGGTGGTTTGACAAGTGTCAGATAATAATTGAATTTTTTTACTTTTTTAAAATTTAGGTTGGCAATCTGAAAATTCTATTTTTTATTAAATTTCAATCTATGAATCAAATGTTAATTAGACTATTACAATTAAATACATGTTAAGACATCGTATTGATTATTGGAAAAGATTAGACGTTTGCTAATTTTAAATTGTTATTAATCATTAACCTATTTAAGTTATGAATTGTTACAAAATATTATTTCACTTTTATTATTAAACAAATATTCACACAAAATCGTATGAGGCACGATATTATTCCTAGTATATTTGAAAAGTAAAGCTATTACAATGTTTCAATATAAAAGTGACACTTTACATTTTGTAGAGAGGAGAGAGAAGCAGAGTGTAGAGAGAAAAAGAATCTAAAAATTGAGATATTCCCATGATCATCAAGGAGCAACTACAATGAGCAGAAAGCTACAACTTGAATTCTCATGTCTAAAGCTGGCTAATTTCTAACAATAAAATAACAAATTATTGAGGTGTAAATTGGTCTAACTAATTAACTTGTAGCCAACTTGTTTGCCAATGACACAACATTTCCCCCTCCCCTTAAGGTAGAATTGGTGGAATGTCCATCAATCTTAACCTTGCAAGCAAAATAGTGATGCTAAGTTTTAGATAAAGGCTTGGTAAGCAGATCATTCAACTGTACTTTGGATGCAATTTAAGCAATTCGAAGAAAACCTTCCAAAAGTTTGTCCCCTTGTATAATGGTAGTAAATGTTAAGGTCCTTGGTCCTCTCATGGAAGATCAGATTGGTTGCAATACATTGTGCTGCCATATTACCACAATGCATGATGATAGGGAGTTTCAAAGGAACATGCAACTCAGTGAGCAAATGTAAAATCCACTCAAGTTCTAATGTAGTTGCAGACATACTCCTATATTTTGCTTCGATAGATGACTTTGCAACAGTTTTTTGCTTCTTATTTTTACATGAAACAAGAGATGACATAGGAAAACACGATAACCTAACCTATAAGAGATCTAGCACTCATAAAACAGGTATCCCCAATCTGTATCACAAAAGGCAGTAACTTTCATGTCATTCAAAGTTGGATAAAAAAATCCTTCGTTTGGGGTGCTTTTCTATTATACGAGGAAATGAATAATTGTTCGCATATGAGGCTGCCTAGGCTATTGTAATAACAGACTAATATACTAAGCAGCATATGAAATATCTGGCCTTGTAATATTCAGATACAACAATCTCCCTATCAATCTTCTATAGGATTTAAGGTTAGACATGAGGGGACTCTTTATTCATTAGACAACTTGATCTATTTAGGCAAAGGAAATTTGGCAAGTTTGGCAGTTGTAACTCTTGCATAAATAAGAATATCTATATTATATTTGCTCTGATCGAGAAAAGTACCTTGATTAGATCTTGAGAGTTCTAGACCCAAGAACATATTATCGACCCTAAATCCTTTATAGTAAAGGTTGAAATCTATATCATGCTTAAGAGTTCTAATTCCAAGACTATCATCCCCAATGGTTATACTAAAATATAAACTGGCTTTCCTCTGCTCTTTCTAGTAAAAAATGAATAGTCACTTTTTGATTGAGAGAAACTGCTACTAATCAAAAACTTGGAGAGTTCAAGGTTCCTTTGTTTAGAAGCTTGTCTTAGTCCGTAAAGAAACTTTTATAGTCTGCAAACTTGACTTGGCAATGCCTTAGTATAACCCTTAGGGGATACCATATATACTTTCTCGTCTATTTGTCCATGAAGAAACGTATGATTGATGTCAAGTTGAGGAAGTGTCCGACATTGTGTAGCAGCTAAGGTAATGAAGACCCTGATAGTATTTATGTTTGCAATAGAAGAGAGAGTTGTTTAGAATCTTTGTCTTTCACTTGCTTAAAACCTCTGATGACAAGTCTACCTTTGTACCTTTTAATGAATCTATTACCTTATACTTAGTTTTATATACCCATTTAGAGGTAAGAGCTTTCTTCCCAGGAGGTAAGAAAGTAAGTAGCCAAAATCATTTATCGTAGATTCATTAAGTTAGTTCTCTACTAACATTACTCATTTAGGGTGTTGCTTTGCTTGTACATAGCAACAGGGTTTAGGATTTTTCAATAAAAACACAAGAGAAGCTATATAAGCAGTAGATAAATATGCCAGATCATTGGTTTTGAATAAAAGATAGGTTATTGTAGTTAGCAAATAAATGTTTCATTTATAGGTATAGAATGTGTCTAGGGAGCAATGTTACCTAGTATGGTCTTAGATTTTGGACAAATGAAGCCCTATAACCATACAGGTGCTTGCTTAGCTTTCTTTGACGTTCCAGGTGAAGGGCTAACATCACAATATGTAATTTTCAAAGTGTTAGAAGTACTATGTGGTTCATGAGAAGGAATGGCTAGGGCAGAAGTACTATGAAAAAGTTATGCATTAGGAATCATGGTTGCTGTAGGAGATGATACTGGCGACATAATAGTATCAGGAATTATAGACGGTGTTCCAGTAGCTAGAATGATATGCAAAATTTTTATAATCAAAGGAATTGGGTAAGACACATGACAAGAACAGAACCATTATCAGAATGACAAAAATCACTTGGCTTACCTTTAAAAGGAATTTTTTTTAATTTGAAAAGGGCATCTCTACATGCTATGGAAAATCCTTTTAGTAGTTAAATCATAAAGTTTATCCTTTTATCCAAAAGAATAGCCAATTGAGATTTTGTCTGAGCTGCACGCTGAAATTTATCAGTTTCTCCAACTTTGGTAGCAAAACAAAGACAGTTAATAACCTTCTAATCTTCAAGAGTTGTTGCTTTTTCATAAAGTATTTCAAAAGGGCCTTTCTAATGTAGATTTTCCATGAGAAGTTTATTAATGATACGAGTAGCAGATAGAAAACATTCTACTTATTAATGACGTGAGTAGCAAATAGAACACATTCTTCTCGAAAGGTTTTAGGAAAGCCAGACTGCAATCTCAAGGCCCTAGTTGTGTCCAAAAGATGCATATGTTTCCTCTGTACTACTCTATTTTGTTGTGGACTTTTAAGAATCCTTCTTTGATCCAAAAATTTCCTTTTCAATAAAAAAAAGATTCACCTCAGGAAGAATAACTTAGTTCTATTATCACTCCTAGCTATGTTGGTTTGAAATTGGGTTCCTAGCTATGTTGGTTTGAAGTTCGGTTCTAATCATGTTATAAAACCAAATGATAGCATAAGACACTTGAATTTTGTTCTACAATAATTGTGTCCTAGTTAATCTATTAAAATTATCGACCAAAGTTGATTGAGGTCCATCCATGAAGCATGATTTGCACCCTCAAATCAATCAAGGAAATCCAAGTGTTAGCACCAAGGTCCATGTTTTGATCTAAGCTTTGCTAGGGCAAAGTTCAAAACCACCCGAGTTTGATTTAATGCATAAGCCCGATTTAGTTCCTCTGATCTCCTAAACCTCCATGAGGGTCAGAACCATTATTTTTGCTTAGGTTGTTAGCTAACATCCTCAAATATTCATCCATGGAGATAAATCCAGGTTGAGTCAAGTGCTTCAGGGAGTTGTAACAGCCACAAGTCGAACATTGTAGTTTTGGCTCAAACTGATCCGGTTTGAGTTTACGCATACTTTCCCTCTTTAAACCTAATTTAGGCCTGATTTTTCACTCAAGGTGTTTATTAACATCCTAATAAACTCACTTATGCTTTCAAATCAAGTCTAAAACAAGTGGAGAACACGCAACCATGTTGCTTAATTTTGGCACCAACTTGAGTGTGTAATGGAATTTGCATATGCCACGGCTTTGCCGTCCAAGAGAAGCTTTTGGGGACCTGCCTTCTCACTTAGTTGCTAGCTTAGGGAGCTAGGAACATAGTCATTGAGGATTTTGTAGCTTTGGAAATCAGGTTGGCTACTAGGAGAAGAGATAGAGATTTGCTTACATTCTGATTGGATGACCGAAAAGTAACTTGCTGTAACAACCATTTTTCTCTCTTCCATATGCAAGTGAATCACTTAGGAGCTAATTATCATGTTCAAGCTTGAGTTTAGCCTTTAAGCAACTTGTTTAGCTAGACTCACCAATTATAATTAGCTAGGACTAGGCATACTTTGCATTCTGATTAGTTTTAGTCAGCTTAAGACTTTCCTAAGTGTTAAGGAAGCACCCTATTAGCTTGGCAGCAAGGTGGGACGTGTATATATAGGTGCTTGCTAGTGTATTGTAATCACATCATTTAATTTTAATGATAGAAGTAGAGCTTTGCTCCTTAAACCCGAAACACTCAAACTAGCTTATCCTTGCTTAGGTCAAGTAAGGTGGTAATCTAGTACGTCTCAACTCTTCCTTTGATGCCGTTTCTATATCCAAAGTAAGGTTAAGGGCCCTAATTACATTCATGGCAATGTTTCTATATCCAAGAGTGGCATTAGTTTTCATCTATCCCATTTTGTCCATCCCGAGGTTCGTTGAATCCTTATTTAAGTTTTGCATTCAATTTTGGAATTGCTTGCATTCAGTTTTGGAGTGTGAGTTAATCCTTAGTGGATACATCAAAAGTGAGAAATATACTTAGCACTTGTGTATTACCACTTTTGTAAGGGCTTAATAAATCATGTACATAAGTTGAAAACAATGAGTAGTCTGAATACAATTTTTATTGAATAGAGCTCTAACAAACTTGGCACAGCAAAGTATCTCAAATGAAAGAATCAGATAATAGTTGCGTATAAAATATGCACATGTTTCATCTTTGATATAGAAGCATGTCCAATATTTGCATGTAAAACGTCAATAGGTTGCTTTTACAATAGGAATTATTTGAGGTGATAAAAATGAAACTGGGTTTGATTTAAGATTTAGAGATGCTTGCAGATGCCCTTCTGCAAACAGAAGTATCAAGTGAACGAAGCGATTTGTTAGCAATCAGTAATTTTAACTTCTAAAGTCCATAAATTGTAAATTTAATGTACATAAATCAGCTTGGTGATAAGGTCCTGAAAGAGATATCTACCAGCAAGAAAAGGGGCACAAAGAGGATAATCTTTCAGCAATTTTGTTAACTGAAAGTATGTGAACTTTAAATTCAAGCAAAAAAAAGCATCATGAAGAATAGTATGTTTGTTCAAAGGTATTTGTCCAACTTAGGGAACCTTTTTTAAGTTTCTATTTGGTAAAGTGACATTTAGGTAAGGATTTTGTTGAACTGAAAAGGCTAAAATCATGTGTCATGTGATCTGATAACCCTATATCTGTAATCCATGAACTAAACTATCACATGGCATAACATTGTAAGTAGTCAAATAATAGCTAATACAAACAGAAACATCATCTCTAAACTGTGTAAAGGCATTCATGCTTTTAGTTTGTTGATCAACTCCATGTTTTTCTAACAATGCTTGCGTAAAAGAGCCATCAACTTGAACTTTACAAATATCATCCTATATGTCATTTACTGGAGACTCTTGCACTAACTATTGTGTAGTTCTTATGGAAACATTTACAACAACACTTTGTGTCCTTTTACCCTTAGATTATCGTCAAGTCCCTCATACTAATCAAGATACCTAGTAAGGTGGAAGCATTGATTCTATGTGGGTCTTGTACTTTGACGATTATCACAAAATCTATTAATCTTATTCTTCTTCTGTCTTTTCCTCCTTTTGAACTTCTCTCGCCAAGAAACCACTATTGTTTATAGTTTCATTGCTGTTTCCAGCCTCACGGGCATAACCTCGTATTTCATTGCTAACATTATGTGATTGACAACTTGTTTTTGGTATTCCACTCTTACTATAAGAGAATAAGTTTTGTTGATGTCAGGTAAGGGATCCATAGACAAAATTTGTTCTCTTATGGCATCATATTTGTTTGGAATGCATTAATAATTGTATCAACTAATGTCTTTGACGAAAAGCAATATGCTTCTTCATAGCAGAACAATTAATATTACAATTACACTGGTATCTCACTAAGATCTTGTAACTCATCCCAAGTATTCTTCAATTTAGTATACTAAAATGCTACAGTGTCATTTCTTTATTGTAATTGAACAATTTCTTTCTCAATTGCAAAAGTAATGGTCCATTGCTTTAACCAAATATATCAGTTAATTCTTGCCATAGCTCTTTAGCAGAATTAATAGGAAGGAAAGCATCTGACAATTCAGGCATTGTAGAATCAGGAAGCTAACTTAGCACTATATTATCACATTGAATCCATTGAAATTTTTTTTGAGAATCGTGACCTGGCTTGGAACATGAGCCATTAGTGAAAACCAAGCTTTGCGTTAACCAATTCTAACTAGGATGATCCAACTTTGTGAGAAAAGTGGATCAAATTCTAAGGGTCTAGTCTCTTTTACTTATTGTAAGTACTTATCATCAGCATTCAACACTAACTATCACTCATAATCACTTAGTCATATTTTTTACTCCTTATTTCAACCCTGATTGGCACTAATCAGCACTAATTAGCAGTCATTAGCACTCAGTAATACTCATCAACACCCATCAGCAATGAGTTACTTATGATAAGTTGAAAAGAACATAACCTAATTTGTTAATAGTGAATAATAATTAGTTTCAACATTCGCATATGGCATCATGAATGATGAGATCAATAAAAGTAGATCAGAATCAATCTCGATTTATAGATTTGAAAATCTTTGAATTCCTTAAGGAATGTTAGTTGGATTGTTTTGCGAATCAAGCCAAATAATCGAAAAAAAAGAAATACAATCACAAATTTCTCGTAACGTTGATCAATTCACAATTCAAATCAACTTCTATGAAGAAGAAGAAAAGTGGAGGAATTCAAAGTTTCTCCTACTACAACACCACATTAAGAGGAGTGAGAAGTAGAATATAGAGAGCGAAAGGCTCTATGATATTATTATGATCATCAAGGAGCAATCACAATAAGCAGAAAGCTCAGTATATGTAGAGCTTGAATTCTGAGGCCTGAAGCTAGCTAACTTAATAACTTTTCGTTTTTGGGGTCCACAAGTTAATACACTAACTAGCTAATTTTTGGCAATAAATAACAAATTGGACTACAACAAGGATCAGCTCTAAATCTTTTTATTTTCGCTTGTGCAATGGATGAACTCATTAATGGGGTCCAAGATGAAGTTCCATGGTATGTGTTATTTACGAATGATATTGTTATTGTCGATGAAACTACATATGGATTTAACATTATGCTGAAATGATGGAGACATACCCTAAAGTTTAGAGGTTTTAAAATAAGTAGATCGAAAACTGAATATTCACAGTGTTGTTTCCGTGGAGGAGAAGCGGGCAATGGATAAGTCATCATTGATGGGGTAGCGATAACAAGGGTTATGAAGTTTAGATAGTAGGGCTCAATCAATGAAGAAAAGGAGGATATTAACAAAGACATCAACTATCGTATGAAAGTGGAATAGCAAAATGAAGAATGCTTCAGGAGTGTCGTCTAACAAGAGGATATCAATAGGATTAAAAGGCAAAATTTATCATTTAGGCGAACATTGTTGTATGATTTTGAGTGTTGGCCAATATAAAAAGGACCCAAGTCTAGAGGTTGTATGTTGGTAGCAAAGATAAGGATGATTTGGTGGATGTGCGACCACATGAGATTGGATAGGATTAGGAATGAGATTATTAAAAACAAAGTTAAAGTGACATCCATATATGATAAAATGAGAGAGACTAAACTTAGATGGTTTGATCATGTTAAGAGGAGGAGTGCAGATACACTTGTGAGAAGATGTGAGATGATTAACTTTCAGAAATGTAGGAGAGCAAGAGAATGATCTACAAAAAGTTGGAACAAGGTCACTAAGCATGATTTGAGATCTTTGCGGCTAACTGAGGAAATGGCTCCAGATAAGAGTATGTGGAGGTTGAGAATTAAGATTGTGAATCATAGGTAGTTAGCTTCTTGGCATTCTTTTAATTGTTGAATGGTAGGAGCATGCTCTGTGTGTATGTTGTGCTCCTGACTTGCTTAAGATAGCTTTTAGTATGATTTCGACATGACCTACTTGGAATATGTGTTAATCCAAAATCGATCCAACCCAGCCCAATTCACACCATATTAGAAATTGAACCAAGTCTTAAACCGAATCTCATCCACACCAAAGCATATCCACTTTATAGCCCAAATTGACCTAACGTAGCGCCATCACAAGTAGACCCGACCCAAACTTTAATCGAACCAAACTTGTATCCGACTTGAACATGATCAGTTCAAAATTGATCCAAATTAGAACTTCTTTGAAGCTACACCTATACTTGCTCTAAACATGATTGATTTGAAACTTAACTTGAAATAAAATACAATCTACATTGAATTGAACAATCCATTTTCATGTCTACTTCAAATAGAACAAGCTTTTCTTTTCTTCTTACGTTTTGTTTCTAATTTTTCCAATGAAAATTGACGACTGTTTAATCCAGCTAAAGTGTTTGAATCACCGAAAATGAGAATTCGAGGTTGAAAAGCATTTTAGCACCAAATGACGGTACTATTGGAAATAATCTTTTTTTTTCCCCTTGAAATGGGCCAGGATAAGACTAGCCATGGATTTGTACGGGATTGGCCTGTTTAGGTGAGAGTATTCTCTTGTGTAAGTTGTGTTGAACTCTTTTACTAGGTCCCTTCCCACTGTGCTAAACAATGAATAGATGCAAACATTAAATAGATGCACCAACACGATAATCCTACCTTGTTTAAGGGTCTGTTTTTTTGTTGGTAAAAGTGTGAAGTTAGTTGAAATAGGTTAAAGTGGGTTAAAGTTAATATTTTTTGTGGAAGTAGGTTGAAATAGGTTGAAGTTGGTTAAAGTAGGTTGAAGCTAGTATATTTTTATATAATGGGTTGAAGTTAGCTAAAATAGTGAGAATAAAATTTTGAAGGAGGTGGATTAAAATTGGTTGAAATGAATTAAAGCAGATTAAAATTGGTTGAAGTTAGTAAATTAGAAAGGACCAACAAAAAGAACATGCCCCAAATACTTAATCAAAAAATTTCACTTTTAAGAATAACAAATAGTCTTGGTAATATAATATTGACAAAATTTTGTCCTACTGGGCAGAAAAAATCAAGTATGATCCTACAATTTAGCTCAAATTCTATCTTTTTTTTTTCCATTCAAATTTAATTGTATTTTATTTGTTTAGAGGTGTTTCTCCCTTGTGCGAGACCTCGGCCTGACAACAACTGAGCCTTTATGTGGGCTCACGTTTCTTCTGAATTCCTCCTTCATATGGGCTTTGAGCTTCATTGGGCTTTCTAGGATAGGAGCGACATCATTCATCAACATTCTGTTCTTTATTCAAGTCACCTCCAAGTTTTAATAGATATTTTTAGTAGGTTAAAAAGAGCAAGTCTTAAACTTGTCTGGGATGAAAATTTTGAGACATTAGTATTATTTGCTTCAGTTTTCAGACATTCTTACTCATTTTAACGCCAAGCCAATTGGATAACACTTAGGCCCTGTTCAATAAAATTAGCGGTTTAAGTAGCGAATAGCAGTTCAAGTAGCGGATAACTGTTTAGGTAGCAGATAGTGTTTCTAATTTAACTATTAGCGGATAGCTGTTTGGATGAGCAGTTAAAATAAATATGTTCAGTAAATTTAGTTGTTGGGTTAGCTGATTGGTATAAATTGACATAAAAGTATATAAATAATTTCCAAAGGATATTTTTTGACAAAAAAATATGAAACGCTGCTTTTAAATACAAAACGTTAATGTCATTAGCTTTTCAAAAACGCTCCTTAAAATGCTAAACGCTATTTGAAATCCTAGTTAAAACATTATGTTACCAAACACTGAAAATTATCTGATGAGTGTATTAATTTAGTCAAAACGCCAAACGCTGCACAAAATACTATTGCTGAACACGCCCGTAATTACTAAGTGAAAAGATGACTAAAATCGCATAATCTCTCGCGTGGAATATGGTCGTCATTGTCAAATTGCTTGTTTACTTTATTCTATAGCATGTTTTACACAGATTAGAAGCATGGAAGATAAAGACAGCCCCAAGGATGGCAAAGCTAATGGGCATAGTGCTATGCTTCGGAGGAGCTGTAATCCTAGCCAGTGGCAAATTTAGGAATTAAATTAAGTAGGATTAGAAGTTAAATATATTTTAAATTTTAAATTTTAAATTTAATGATAGTTATAAAAATGAAATTACGAAGTTAACACAATCAAAGCAATCATTATTGAAAAACCTTCATATCTTGAAAGCGATACATACTATCATTTAAAAACTTATCTGATATTATATAGTGTAAATTGTTGTTAGTGATGGTGGGGCTGAGGCGCTGGTTGAGTGGGCCACAGAGCAGCACACCTGGTGGGCTGAGGGCCGTTGCTAGTTGCCGCCACCGGTGGTAGGCGGCTAGGCATGGGAGAGCAGGAGCAGAGGTGGGCGGTATTTACATTTCAATAAAATTACAATAAAGAATTGATGATTGCAGTATTTACATTTCAAATATGTTAATTTCCACGAATTATTAGTGGTCGTGAGAACTATATATACATTTAAATAACATGAAGATGGTCTATTTATCATTTGCGTTTGGAATTTGATGGATGTTTGTATGAAGGGGACCAAAGCAACAGTGATACCACCTACACTGTCTGCTACGTCGGTAGATATAGAAGGCGTCACTGCCAAATGAGCACAACTCAGTTGGAAGCAACACCCTTGTACCACCTATATAGTCTGCTACGTAGGTAGACATAGGAGGCGTAACCACTAAATGAGCATGACTCAATTGGAAACAACATCCTTCTTCCATGGGATACCCGAGGTTGATTTCTCCGTGTCTATTTCTTGATCTTCAATAACCAGTTTAAACTTTTAGTTAAAATGATTCTTGAATATAGTATCAGAACCTTTTTAAGCAAGAGGTCTCGAGTTTCAATCTCAGCAGCCCTCATATTGATTGTGTAAGGTATTGATGTGTCTTTGCAACATCTACACTTTAAGTCAAAAGGATACCATGTTCACGAGCTATCTCAACTAAACGTTTAAACTAATGGTTGAAAGCCTAGGAATAGGTTTATAATCTAACACAACCCCTCCTGCGAATGCCTTTTGGGGTTAGAGCATGGATGCTAGCAAAGACTCTCCTACCTCGCACAATAAATTAATAAGGGAGTTGCTAATATTCGAACTTGAAACCCTTAGTTCAGAAGGCTCTGATACCATGTAAC
>NCQV01088358.1:0-13338 GCA_002740545.1 Lophocereus schottii | reverse complement strand
CTCCACCCACCGATGAACTGCGGGTGAGGACCAGAGCAATCTATGTGCAAGGACCATAATACTGTGAAACTTATAATCCTGTGTATGAGCTTCTATAGTAGCATGCAACAGTGTGATTTAAACAGTCATAGATGCACCCGGTATTATGTTAACACCATAAGGGTCTATCTAAGAAAGAAAAGACATGTATGAAATGCATATATAGCCATAATTAAGGAACATGCAATTACAAGCAATCGACATTTCTAATATCGTTACTGCACTTCCAATGTCTATCTAGCAGTATACAATGGCCCTCATTACCAACTATTCTCACCCTCTTATTTCTAAACTCCACATTCCACAAAGAAAATCTCAACTTGCCTCTGATACCAAATCTATAACGCCCCAAATGTGAGTAAATCACTATTTGCATTTCTTTCATTAGTTTTTCCAATTAGAAATGATAACCCAAATGACTAGGCATTACTGTCATCCAACAAGGACGAGGCTTTTCTTATACATGATAAACTTGTCCATAATAAACAATGTTTACCATCAAAGGCATTCATAACATCGCAACCCATCAGATCATTTAGATAAATATAGAAATTGTTCTAACATCAAAACCATTCAAATGCCTCAAGGATTACGTGAAAATACAGAATTCTGATAAAATATATAGTCCCAATACCAAAATATATCATAATACGATGTTATAACCTCTCAACAATAATACATCACTATTCCATATAAACTTCACGGCTCACTGATCATCTTCAGCCGCCCTGCCCGCCTGAGGGCAATTCACTGAACATTTTCTCAAAACAAAATATGAAAACACTTCGAACTGTGAGTCGAAGCTTAATACATGCATTTATGTATTGTTAAACATTCAGAAAAAAAACTAGTAGGGCCCGTATTGCAATTCATTTTTAATTAAACACAGTGAATGAGATAAATATGAAACCTCATTGTTAATTATTATCTAATAGTGAACCCCTGTTAACTATTACGATGTAAAGATAGGTCTATACCTGCCAAGCCGATCGGGACTTGGCCTAAAGCTGCGGGGGCAACTGGAGGGTTACGCCCTGTAACTGATAAGTGATGGGGTCACTAGTTATGTGATAAATCACTAACTAAACTGATTCATTAATGTGCTTATCAAAACATTTTAATTTCGATAAATACATGCTGATTTCCAAGGTTACAAACAATCAACGTACCATGAATTTTTTAACCTCACTAAATAATTTTATGCACAAAAGTGGAGGGAATGATAGATTAGGCCCTGATTCTGTGCAAAATTATTGTTGTAGGAACATACGCTTAGCAAAAATATTTATTTTATGGCTAATAACTTCGTAAAAGAAAAGTAAAAGTATAACATAGACTTAGAAAGAATGACTCATAACTTAATCATTTGAGCTCTGACTGAGACTTAGAACCCTAATATAGAAAGCTTAGGAAGTCCCCAAAATCATTCATTCAGAATGTCATGCTTTATTGCCATAATAGGATTCCCCAAATGAGGCTAGAACACAAGCACGTCAGTTTTGGTCTATTCTGCACAGTTTTGGTAAAACGACCATAACTTTTTCCAAGGACCTCAGATTAAAGCGATTCAAAAGGCATATGAAAGCTAGCACATAAAAATATCTATGCATGAAAAATAATAATTTTCTAAGGGGCCAATCACTACCAGCTTAATCGTGAACGCTTTCCTATTTTCTTGAAATTCCAGCCCTCACTATTTTAGCATTTCCCTCTCTTCTTTTACCCAAATCCTCAACTTAAACCATCCTATAAAAGCAAGTAAAGAAACTTTGGTCCATCCCAACAGCATACAAAATCACCACGCTTAAATTCACTTCATAATCATATCCAATAAAGATCACTTTTCTATTAAATACACACTTAAACTAAGCTTAAAATTAGTTTAACCCAAACCATACCTTATTCGCCAAAACCCTCATTTATGGCCAACTTAGACTCACTCTAACTCATTTAAATCACCAAACACATCATCATATACACCATTAGATTAGAAGATGACAAACCTAAAAATAAAACAATCAAAATCCAACACTTCTACATCAAGCTTGCATGATTAACACCAACCCTAACCCTAGCATGATCTAACCTCAATTCTTCCATGATCAACATCAAAATAACACTTATTTCTTATCAAAACATCATGATCAAAGATCACACACATCAAAACAAGAATCAAAGCTAAAATTAAAAGCAAAACCAATAAGATCAGGTTTCAAGATTACTCACTTTGCTTGAAGATAAGTGGAGATGGAGGTGTTGTTTAGTGGTTTTGATGATGGAGGATGGTAGTTTAAGGTACTAGGATGTTGTGGGGGTCATAAACCACCAGGGTTTGTTGAAAAACTAGTCGGCAAGCGCCCAATTTGTTGCTGGAGCTGGGCGGCCGTGAGGCGAGAGAAAGGAGAGAAAGTGTCTTGGATAAAGTTGTGTTTTTTCTTGCCTAATCAACTCATTTGGCTGATTTTTTGACTAGAGAATGATTTTTTGGACTAACCATGGTTAAGCTTGATCATGGTAACTAGTTAGGTCAACAAGCAAACTTGTTGGGCTTCAAAATGGGCCGAAATAAGTTGGGTTCGGGAATAAAATACTTCGTAATGATAACTTTTTTACCAAATTAGAAATTAAATCTTTGTAATGTTAGAAAAAATAAAATAAATTGCTTAGATTAAACTTATTAGGGCCTACTATCAATTCTTCCAAAGTTTTTGTTAATGAATTAAATAAACAAGTAAAATCCGAATCGCCAAGTGAGGGCCCAAAAAAAATTTTTCCACCAGGGTGAAAAAATGTGACAAATGAATATGAGAAAAAAAAGGTATGAACATGAGGTAATTAAAAAAATAAACATAATTAAATAATTTTAGGGTTGGGCTATTACATGGGTCAGGAGAGACGACTGCAATTGAGTGAACTTCATGAGATTAGAGCTGAGGCATATGAGAGTGCTCGATCTTACAAAGAGAGGGAGAAGTTGTTTCAGGATCGACATATTTTTAGAAAAGTGTTTGCATTAAGAATGAAAGTACTCTTATATGACTCTAAACTCCATCTGTTTCCAAGAAAATTAGGCCCTGATGGATAGGTCCTTGTATTGTCTCACATATATTTTCCTATGGTGCAGTTGAAATTAAGAATCCTCAAAGTGGTCCTACCTTCAAAGTGAATGGACAGTGATTAAAACAATTTATGGAACTGCCGAGCCAAGAAGATGTGGAATGTCTGATACTCCATGAACTAAGCCCTGATCGGTAATTCTGATGTGAAATACTTAGCACCCGACCTGTTTTGCTAGAAATTTCTTCTTCTCTCTTCTTCTGTCCCTCTCTTTTCTTCTCCCTTTTTATTCTTTGTCTTATTCAAGTTTCTGTTTGTATAGTTGATTGCTTTTTTTTTTTCGATGTTGGTTGCTTATTTGAAGGCATATCCCTTTTGTTTTTGAGTCTTGTTTTTATTTTTGAACATGTGTTCTCTTTTTAAATTTTTCTTTTCGCTCTTCATGTTTCTTTTCCACTGCCAATGAGGACATTGTGAGATTTTATTACGGGGTGAGGTGCCCATTTGTGCATACTTTTTTTAAACAAAAAATTTGAAAAATCCAACAAGATTTTTTGTTTTTGGGGACGATTGTACTATTTCTTATAGGCTTGAATTCCCTATGCTTAGGTTATTAGCTTGTATGTAAGCAGGATGTTCATGAAAGGTCTTCGGCCTCAGTTTGTCATTTTAAGCCCTAATTTTAACTCAAATTGTTCATTATAGATGTATAATCTAGTCCTTGTTTATTCCTTCATTATTATCGTTACGTCTTAGGCTTCCATGAATGATTCTCCAACTTTATTGTGACATGATTACTTTGAAAAAAAATAATGAATGAAAATAAAGAATAAAGAAGGAAAAAAAAAGATGAAATAAAATTTGAAATAACAATCCTTTGAGGCATGCGCTACTGGGCATTACTCTTTAAGGCACGTGCTACTGGGTGTTATCCTTTGAGACAATACTGCTACTGAGGAAACTTGCTTCCAATGTTAATATGTCAATAATGTAGTTGTGTCAGTCAAGTGCGATTGAATCTCGTTTTGGTAAATGTAAGCCTTGGGATGATGATGCACTTACACACAAGTACTAGGATGGATTCAAAATCTTGATGTACAATGGGGTGAAAAATTAGTGCTTTGATGCCATTCATGGGGTAGAGGGCTTTGATGTACACTGTGTTTATATACAGGTCGATAACTTCGCTAAATGGGTGATTTGGTTGATTAAAACGTGTACATATCTTTCCCTAAATTTTGTACATAGTAGCTCTAAGAAAAAAACAAGAAAGATTTTCTTTTTGAAGTAATTTTTGTGGGTATTTCACTTGAAAACCCTCACGAGGCCTCACTCGTCCACTTGGAAGACCGAGGGGTTTAAATGGCTAGTTGCATATGCTAAATGCAACCATGATTCCTATGACAGTGAGTTAGGATTTTCTTTTCTCTGATCTTCTATTTCTTTTTAAGTAGTTTAGTTGTTTTACTCGAGGACGAGCAAAGTCTTGGTGTGGGGGTATTTTTTCCTGGGAAAAATGTGTTATTTTGCCATACTGTTATACCCGATTTATGCTCGTTATAATTGTTATATTTAGATTTTGATTTGATTTCATTTGATTTTGTAGGTATTGAATAAATTGAGGAAAAACTTTTAAAATAAGGCAAAAAAATGCACAAAAATAAAATAAAACCTAAATCTTCCACCAGCCCACTTGCATGGCACATGACCCACTTTCCTTTCCCCCCTTATTCCCCTAATCTTCTTTTCTGTCTCCACCTTCGGTTGCCAGAAAACCCTGATACTGGATACCCTTCCCCCTTCCCCTATTCCAGTTCAATCTCTCTCTCTCTCTCTAACTCCTTTCTCTCTCTCTTCAATTCGCTGCACCACGCACCACCATCATCCACTGCAACATTGCCATCACAAAAATGCCACATCCTCCATCACCCTCATCAATCATTAACGCTTCACGACCTGCCAACACAGTGGCATCATCAATCCCATCTCTACTGTCCACCTCGCACGGATTGAAGGGCTGAGTTCGAAGAGGACGTGGGTATAAATCGAAGATGTCAGCTCTAGAGTTAGGCTTAAAGAGGTATAATCTAGGGTGTTAGTTTTAAGTTTATGGGTTTTTAGTTATGGTTTTGTGTTTAATTCAAAACTTAAGCCTTCAAGGATTTGTTATATTTTCTTTTAGATTTCGATTCGAATTTGTAATAGTCATTTTCAGGTTGAATTTGGGGTTTAATTTCGTTCATGCTTTTAAGATTAATGTTAGGTTTCAATTTCATTTTTAAAGTACATTATCTGCTTGAAATTTGAATGTTAAGATCTGTTTTAGCCTCTAAATGCTTGTAATTTAGTTAGATTTTGTTAATCCAGGTTGTAATCGCAAGGATTGTGTGAAAATTTCAAGACAAAGACTCAGTTTGAGGTCGGTTGATACATAGTTCAAGCCCCTGTTTCGATTTTCTGATCTAAATCATCCCCATGGTCTAGGTTTGAATTCTACTCTTCATTTTTGCTCTGTTCTTGTTGGATGTTGCTGAGATTTCAAATCCCTCTCCCTTTATGCATAGTTTTTCTTTTTTCACGTTGATTTGATTAGGGTTTTTGTTGTCTATTGCTTGTTACTCTATTACTATGATGCCATGCTTTCGGATCTCAGAAAATGAGTTTGGAATGCTGATTGAATGGTTGCTTATTGCTTTGCTGCTGGTAATTTGAGTGATGATGATAATGGTTGTTGATGGTGTTCGATTTCCCTTTGATAGCTTCCTACCTGTATTCATTTCTTCCCCTCCCCTGTTTTGGTTCTCTATTCTTCGCCATAGAGTTTGATCTCAGTTCTTCCTTCATCACTTAGTCTGAGCCTCGGCTCTGTTTTCCCCTTCCCGATTTTGGTTGTTTCGTACAACTTTGATTTGTGTTGTTGGTGTGGACATAGGAATAGAACTTAAAACTTAGTTTGTTTTGTTATCATTAAGAGCATAATGCTAATTTTTTTCTCATGGTGTTAGTTCACGTTTTAGTTTCGTTTAGTTTCGGTTTTTAGATTCTAGGCTTTAGTTTCAATTGAATGGTGACCGAATTAGTAAGTTCATTTAATTTATCTTGTGCTTAGTCGAACGCAAACGAATCTATTAGACTCTTAGTCTATTAGTTCTCTTTGAATGATTTAATTTGGTTTAATATAGTTAACATTAGATTAATTAGTTAATCCACTCTTTTGTGACTATAATCTTTTCTATCACCCCTGTGGAGACAACCCTCAAGTACTACGACGATAATCGTACACTTGCGGCATTTATGTTTCACTCAAAATTACGTTATAGGAGGTTCTAGGCCTGAGGAAGGACGAAAACCCATATGCTATTTGCTATGTGAGCCGAACTCTTGATGAGTCTCAAATCAATTATACCACGATGGAGAAGGAGTTCCTAGTAGCAATATTTGCCCTAGAAAAATTTCGGTCTTACTTGGTAAACTCTAAGGTCATTGTTTTCATTGATCATACCAATCTGAAGCACCTAATGAAGAAGACTGACTCAAAACCCCACCTCATCTGATGGGCCATTCTACTCAAAGAATTCGATTTAGAGATTAAAGACAAGTCCAGAATGGAGAATGTGGTGGCGAATCACTTATCTCATCTATGCCCTGAGGTCAATCCCAGTGAATAGCTCCCAGTTGATGATTCTTTCCCAGATGATTAGCTACTTATCATTTCTCACCAGCCCACTCCATGGTATGCTGATTTGGAGAATTTCAAGGTGCATGGGGTACTACCACCAGGGTTATCTCACCAACAAAAGAAGAAATTTCTTTCTTATCCCAAATATTATGTATGGGAGGAACCTCTCCTCTACAAACTATGTGGAGATGGGATATATAGAAGATGATTGCTAGAAGATGAAGTTCATAGTGTTCTACACCATTGTCATGCCTCGACTTATGATGGACACTTTGTCCCTAACAAGACCATTGCAAAGGCACTCTAAGCGGGTTTTCATTGGCCCACTCTTTCCAAAGATGCAAGGTAATTTGTCATGTCTTGTGACAGATGTCAAAGAACAGGAAACCTTTCCAAGGAACATGAGATGCCTCAAAATAGCATTCTTGAGGTGGAGTCGTTTGACATGTGGGGGATTGACTTCATAGGACTTTTTCCTCCTTCCTGTAACAATCTCTACATCCTTCTCACTGTTCACTATGTTTCTAAGCGGGTGGAAGCCATTGTCACCCCAACCAATGATTTCAAAGTTGTCATAAATTTCCTTTGGAATAATATTTTTAGAAGATTTGGCACACCGAAAGCTCTTTTAAGTGACAATAGGACTCACTTTTGCAACAAAATACTTGAGTTACTTTTGAAGAGCTATAGGGTTTTTTAGGAAATTGCTACACCCTATCATCCCCAGACGAGTGGCCAAGTCAAGTCATCTAACTGGCAATTGAAGAGTATTTTTGACAAAACGGTTGATAGATCCTGAACAGATTGGTCTTCGAAACTTGACGATACTCTTTGGGCCTATCGAACCGCTTATAAGACCCCTTTGTGAACTACCCCATACCGCTTAGTATTTGGAAATCTTGCCATTTGCCAGTCGAGTAGGAACACAAACCTTATTGGGTAATTAAGATGCTCAATTTTGATCATAAGGTGGCCGGTGAGAAGCGGGCTTTGCAATTATGTGAAGTTGATGAGCTAAGATTAGAGGCTTACGGGGGCCCTCACATTTATAAGGAAAGGACCAAGAAATGGCATAATAAGCACATTTTGATAAACAGATTTGAGGAAGGTGAGATGGTCCTTCTATGCAATTCTAAGTTGAAATGATTTCTGAGCAAGTCGAAATATCGATTGTTGGGACCTTTTAAAGTCGTCAAGATTCATGCTCATGGCGCAGTGGATGTATAGAGTGAATCCACTGGTACATTCAAAGTAAATGGACAACGGCTCAAGCCTTATCCTATGGGTGACCCTATCGACAAAGCAATCGTCCATATGCTTACTAATCTTGAGCACGTATAGAAGCGCGGTCACGCTCTTGACCATAAAAGAGCATTTCTTGGGAGGTAACCCAAGCCCCTTTTGTGTCTTTGATTCTCTTTTTAGGCAATTTTTCATTAAAAAAAGGTATCAAACTTGACTAAGAAATGATACAGAAGAAAGAAGTGCAAAGAAAGAGAAGAAAACCCAAGAAAAAGGAAGGGAAAAAATGATGGCAGCAGGATTCCACATATGGCCTATGGCATGCCCACCCAGAAAAATTAAAAAATTAGCATCAAGAAGCCACCACGGTTCAACTGTAGTGTCCTTCAGGGACCATGATGAGCTGTTACGGGCCGCGTTTAAGGGTTTTGATTGCGGTGTCCCTTCGCTATCCCCCTTAATCACCTTCAACCTTAACACTCTCTCTTCTTCTCCCTCTTTCTCTCTCTAAACCCACTATTGTTAAAACTTTATTCTCCTACTAATTTCTTCCTATTTTCATTCCATTTTTATTCAAAATCTTCCCTTTTCTCTTACTCTTTCACTTTCTCTAATGAATTTCATCTCTTTCCACTTTTTTCTTCGCCAAGTTCATCTCACCTTTACCCATCCTCCATAGCCATCTTTTTTGCTTTCTAATTCTTCCTTATTTTTCACTTGAACCCTTCATTTTTCTTTCAATGGCACCCACTAAGAGATAAAGGAGCATCGAGGAGGCGAAACATCTAGCCAAACACCATCCTGACCCCAACGAACCTCCCGAATTCCACCATCACATACATCCGAGGTAACATTCCTCATCCTCTTGGATTAACTAATCCCGAGCACATTGCTAAATATAATTGCTTGAATGAACAAATTGCTGCAGCAACTCATTATTATGATGAGGAATTATCAGCCGATTAGGATTATTGGATGATATACAGTGGTTGTTTACATGGGGGCCATGGGACATTTTATTGAGATTCAAGAGCACACATATCGAGGCCATACCTTAGAATTCTTGGTATTTTGCATGTTGAGGTCACTCGAGGGCCTCAATGTCAAGCTACGTACATTTCCTTTCATTTACAAGGGCAAATTTATAAGTTGAACTTAGGTACCTTCAACGGTATATTTGGTTTTCCACCTAGTATAGATTTACCACATTGTCAAGTCCCCCGAGAGTTCAACCCAAACACCTTTTGGGGCGAGCTTTCGGGAGTTTTAGGTACAGTACTGGTTCTTCTAAGTGCACCCATATTAGGAACCCTTGCATTCAGGTAGCTCTATATATCCTTGCTTGTTTCTTTGCTTGGGATGATAGTTTGAATGACCCGGGATTGTTTGAGTTATACTTCACGTCTTGTATGCTTAATGGTGTTCAACTTGACCCTGGGACTTTCTCAGCTTGATGATTATATAGTGATGTTGTTAGCACTAAGGGTAGGACAGTCATTGGTGGTATCATGGTCGTACCAAAAATGAGCTATTTTTAGGGTAATTTTGCACCTATTTTATGCTCGTTTTTATCGTATTTTTAAGGTTTTTAATTGATTTTATTTTATTTTGTAGGTTTTGATTAATTTCGAAAAAATGGAAGAAAATGTACGAAAAAAATGCTAAAAATATCGGAATGAAGAACCAGGATAAACTGACTCGAACCCAATCCTTCAGCCCGTTTTCTTTTTAGGCCAAATGTAAAATAAAAAAACCGGTCCCAAAAAATAGAAAAAAACCGGTTCAGCTCCACCAACTGCCCTCACGTGACCCGCACATGACCCCGGCTAATACCCCCTCCCCTTCGCACTCTCTCTCTCCTCTCTGTTAAGGAAACCCGAAACCCCCAAACCCCGTAAACCCAACCCCAACCTCCATCACCCACCATCTCTCTTTCTCATCTGCTCTCTCTCTCTCTCTAACTCGAACACCTCACACTTTCACCATCATCTTCATCTGTGATTCAAGCACAGCAGCTCCAACAAACTGCCAGCACATCATCATCAGCACCATCCACGATATCCCTAATCGAACGGCTAAAACGAAGCTGAGTTCGGGTATAAAAGGAGCTGTCGATACCGTTAAAGGAAGGTAGGTAATTCAAGGGTTAGAGTAGGTTTAATTTCGGTTTTAGGTCCAGGTTTAGTTTGTTTTCGTTCTCGTATACAAATTTCAGGGTTAATTTCGAATTAGGGTTTGGTTTTAGACATGTTTTTGGGTTCAAATTTCATGTAAAAGCACTGCAGTTTTGAGTTTGCTAGTAGTAGTTCCCTATCTTAGTTCGATTTTGTGAGAATTGGATGTGATTTTTGTGGAATTTCAGTCAATTTCCCCCCTTCCCTGCTCTGTTTTGTTTCGTTATTAATGGCGATACCACCATTGTTGGGTGGTTGAGCTGCAAAGCGAGGATGCCTGAGCTGAGTAGATTTAGCTGATTCCACTTTCCCCCTAATTCGAGCTTGCTAGAGGCAGAGGTGTTCACACGGTTAAAGGCAGTGTCGGGTGCCCTGTTACATCTGCTGAGGTATAAATTCTCTGATGGTTTGAGTTGAGGAGATTTAGTTGATTCCCCTTTCCCCCTGATTCGAGCTTGCTAGAGGAAGAGGTGTTCACACGGCTGAAGGCAGTGTCGGGTGCCCTGTTACATCTGCAGAGGCACAAATTCTCTGATGATTTGAGTAATCTGCTGAGTAATCCTACTTATTTGTGTTGTTCGAATGGGCTACTGTGATCACACTCAAGTTGAAGCAAGTTTAAGCATGTTCCTTTTTAATTTCAGTTTTAGTGATCTGAGATTGCTTGTTTCAAGGTTTCTTTAATTTGAATTAATATCTTGCAAATGGGCTAAATTTTAGGTTTGATTTATGCTAGTGTTACTAAATGATGTTGTGAGTGAATTTGGTGGTTTGATGATATTGGCTGAATGATTTTGGTAGCTTGATTGAGATTGAATGATTTATGTTAGTGAGGTTGATTGTTTTTGATAGTTGTCTATGCTTAGTTGGTTATGGTTAATGCTTCATTTTTGATAGTTGTGTTTAGTTACAGGATGGTGAATGCTTAGGGTTCAATACTTAGTTGACCTACGAATTTAGTTCTTTTGAATGATTTCCATTGGTTTAACAAAGTTAATTAGTCAGTACACCCTTTTTAAGTGACCTAAATCTTTTCCATCGTCCCTAAGGAGACGACCCTTAAGTACTACGGCAAGAGCTGTACGCTTAAGGCACTTTTATTTAAGCTCTCAATTTTTCCCAACAAGTTTTTGGCACCGTTGCCGGGGACGACGGTATGAGATTATGTCATATTTTCATTTTCGTAGCTACTTTCTTATTTGGTGCTTCAATTTGTGTATTTTGTTTTTAGTTTTGACTTGGTTTATTAGTTGTGATTTGTTTAAATGATCTATCTTGGCCATTTCGTAACTTTATTTTGGCATCGATTCCAACTTTCCTTAGTTTGGTATCAATTGTTATCTAGTTTAATCATTTCTTCAAAAAATTCAAAAATCTAAAAAAACTGAAAAAGCCAAAAAAACCCAAAAAAATTGTAAAACTTTAGAAACTTTAAAAAAAATTTCAAAATGCCGGATTTCAATTTCCCGTAATATGAGCATGAACCTTTTTGGAATTATTTTTCAAGGCTTAATGATTATCGTACTCAACTGAATCATAATTTTCAAAAATGGAAAATTTGTGAGGTCATTATTGGGTGTCTGAATATTGAGTCAAGGAGTTATATTGAATGACTTTGTCCTGGAGGTTTAATAGAATTATTATCTAAAACTCAAAATGAAGTTTGGGATTTCTTTGAAAAATTAGCTTGGGAAACCTATACGTTTGAACAAGCTAATGAGACTTTTATATACCCGACTCATGGAGAGTATGATTCTCATACTAATTCTTATCCTTCAAATCCCTTTATGAATTCCTATGACTCATATAACTCTTATATTTCTCCTGTGTTATGCGATTATTATGAATCTCCTGATCATGATGCTTATACTTGTCCTTATCGTGAGTATATTGATGTTACATGTGCAAGTTTTGAAAAGAAGATTAACGACATGACTAAACAAATGATGGAGACTATGAAAGTGAGAATTGCTGAATATTCTCAATGTTTTGACGAAAATAGGGAGACTTCTAGTGAGATTGCTTCTAGTTTAGGATCTTCTAAACCTGACATTAGTCTCTATGATGATTTTGAACCTTCTTATTCTGCTAGGCCTGATTTAAATGAAAAGATGTCTTTGCCTAACCTAGAACAAGAGAGTGACCTCCTTACATCTCTATCAACAGAACTTGCACCCTGCACTAGCACACTTAGAGATGTCACTCAAGATATCTTAGTTTATGTCGACCTACCCACCACTTTGAATGACTGTCATGAACTAGAAGTGGGTGAACAGTCTAATTTGGTTAGTGAGTTAGAAATAAGCATCGCACCTGCAGTTAAACTTCACGATTTTGATGATATGAAACATATTTCACAGGAGTTACATGATGAGACACCTGAACTGACTATGTTGGACTTCGATGATGATATTATTTATGCAAAATATGAATCTTTTTCATATGGGCCTGATGTCACTGAAGGTCTTGATTTGGGTTTTCATATTGAATATGAAACATTCCCTTTTGTTTCCATCATTCTCGACCTTCTGTTTAAATTAGATGATAATATTTTGCATATAGAATATGAATCTTTTTGTGGGTTTAATGTCGATCCGAGTTTGAATGAGGATTTCTGTGCTACATGTGAATTATTTTCTATTGATCCCATCCAAACTGACTTCCTTTATGAATATTGCGAGTCTGAATTTGTCGAGTCTGAGATCATTGCCACTAAGAATTTTGCTTTAGACTAGACTCTTGTGCATATTGGACTTAACAGACTTGTGTATTTTGCACCCCTTATTTTTCCTAGATTTCTCACTTATGCTGATATCGTTTCTAGGCCAATGACCTCACTGCTGGCTCATTCTGAGTATGTCCATTTCATCCTAATTGGGCTCAACCGTTTGATAAGTTGAAATGAGCCCTTACCTATGCGTTATTGGCTATGTGGATGTACTCTATCTAGTTCCAACTCACTGCTTTTCATTGTTGCTATATTATTGAGAGTTGTGCTTCTTTGTTTGATAAGCTGTTACGTGCTTTAACGAGTTTTGATTTAAATAGCACTTTTCAGCTTAATATGGAGTGGCTGATGCTCCATAAGTTTTGTTGATGGAGACCCATCTCCTATCATAACCCAAGGCCATCAAGGAAGCTCAAAAG
>NCQV01088347.1:0-16971 GCA_002740545.1 Lophocereus schottii | reverse complement strand
TCTCTCATCTTTTTTTTGCGGTTGACACTTTGTTTTTTGTGAAAATGATTGTGAGCAGATGGTATTGTGAGTAGATGGTGAACCTTCGTTGTGTGCTTAATTGGTTGCAGGTGGTTTTAGGTCCAAGGGTTAACTCGATAAAGAGCTCTATCCTGCCTATTGGACATATGGAGAATATTCAACTGCTTGCAGGTATTTTAGGTTGCAATGTTGATGTCTTTCCGACTACTTACCTAGGTCTCGCTCTCAGTGCTAAATTTAAGGAGAAAGCCATTTGGGACCCAATTGTCTAGAAATTTGAGAAAAGACTTTCTGGATGGAAGTCTATGTACCTTTCAAAAGGGTGTAGATTAACTCTCATCAAGAGCTTTCTCTCAAGTATTCCGACTTACTTCCTCTCTCTCTTTCCCTTACTTCTTCCGTGCCAATAAATTAAACGCAATCAAGAGAAATTTCCTTTGGGGTTCCTTTGGTAGTGACTTTAAGTATCATCTTGTGAGATGGAATATTGTGAAGCAACCACTGTACTTAGGCGGGTTAGGTATAAGGGATTTGCGGTTCTTTGACGAGGCTCTTCTTGGTAAGTGGCTGTGGAGATTTATGAATGAAAAGGGCAATTTGTGGAGAAAGGTAGTTAGCATCAAATACGGGGATGATGGATTCGGACGGTGATCGTTCGACAATCTATTTTTGGCATGATCGCTAGTGCAGCGAGATTCCTTTGAAAGACATGTTCCCTAGACTTTATATTTCGGCGGTGGACAGAAATGCCTCTGTTGCTGATTATCCGGAGCAGGTTTCTGGTAACAATATTTGGACACCTGTTTTTCGAGATGGATTGGATGCTTGTGCACCGGGCTGCCCCTTTTATTCGTTGATGATGATTCCTTAGTAAGTTTTTTTAATAAGCTTAACGAGGCCAAACTAGGAGAATCTTCAATTGATATGGTGAGGTGGGAACCAATCATTCAAGAGTGCTTCATTGTTAGATCTTTTTATTTGAAGCTTCTTGATGGGAAGTATTCACCACGGGAGGTTCATTAGGAAAAAGGTTTCCCTAGCACGCTCACATGGAAGTCTTTAGCCCCCTTAAAAGTTTATTTCTTTGTTTGGGAAGCTACACATGGGAACATACTAATGTGTGACAACTTATTAAAAAAGGGGAACATTTTGGTGAATAAATGCTTCATGTGTAAAAGCGACTTTGAATCTACGGATCATTTATTCCTCCATTGTCAATTTGCGAGTGTACTTTGGAATCTGGATTTCAAGGAATGGGCATTTCTTGAGTTGCTCCTGATTCTATTAGGAACCATCTTTTAGCTTGGGAAGGTTTCCTTGGTAGAAAAGTTAAGAAGAATGATGAAGTCATGGTCCTACCTCATGTCATCTTTTGGAACATTTGGAGAGAGAGAAATAGAAGAGTTTTTGAAAGTATAGAAACTCCTCTTCAGTATTTGAAAGATAATTTCATCAAAATTCTCTACTTTTGGAAGAATGGGAAGTTTAGCTCTTCCTCTTTGAATCTGGCTGATTCTGTGGATAGTTTGTATTTAGGACGTATGCAGCCTTTTGTATGATGCTCACTGTACAGCTAAGCTTCTGATCTTTCTATATTAATATATTACCTTTTCCTTATCAAAAAGGGCAACCTGGTACACAAGCATCTCGCGTTCACGCCGGGTCCGATGAAGGGCCCCACTCTAAGAGATGTATTGTAGGCAGCCTATCTTGACTTTATCAGTGGTTGATTCCAAGGTTTGAACTCATGACCTTTTGATCACACGGAAACAACCTTACCATTATTGCAAGGCTCCCCTTCCTTTTCCTTATCCCAAAAAAAAAAAAAAAACCTGAGGATACATCTTAGGATAAGAAGATTTGGGTAGAACTAAGGAAAGAAGTTCACCATATGGCAATCAAATCGATTCTTTTTTTTATGAGTAATCAGAGAGATATATAAATGAGACACCAAGGGGTGACACCCATGTATAAAAGAGGTAAGTCCAAAAATCATCATGCCCTTAAGCTCTCTTGTATAATTTTGATGATAATCAAACCAAATTGGTTCTACAACTAAGTGTATTAGCCAACCAAGAAGACTCAATTTTATATTGATGGTTATAGAGATGAGGATGATTATTTTGGTTCACTTTCGTTTTCTCTTTAAACCTTTTTCAAAGAAAAATTGTTTTATGGGTCTTAAGGAATCAACCTCTCTACGGGTAGAAATACCGGTAGGGGTAAGGTTGCCTACAGCTGGATCTCCTCAAACCCCGTGAAAGCGGGACCCACACTGGGAGTTATTGTTGTTGTTGTTGTTGTAGAGATGAGGATGATTAAAGAGATAACTTAGGATTAGAATAAAAATAACTAAAGAAAAGGTGTGCGTGGCTCCAATGCACAAAGCTACTAAGATTCAAATGGTTTGGACTCATCAAAAGAAGGAGCACAGATGTACTCATGAGAAAGTGCGAGAAAATTGACCTTTCGGAACATAAGAGAGCTAAAGAAAGACCAAAGTGGGAGTCAGTTAGTTCAACCACAAAAGAAAGTCTCTAAGGTTCGTTACCAGAAACCTATGTTCAAATTCTGCCTACACTGACCAGGTCTTTGCGCCTCATTCGCATCAAAAGACCAAAGAAGGACTTGAATGAGGTCATTAAATGGGATATGACATATTTGCAACTTGCAGAAGACATAATAGGAGTTCATGGGTTGTAGACCTTAGATTGTTGAATGTTTGCCCTCCATTTGACTTCTAGATGCTATGTTGTTTAGCTAACAAGAGGAGGGTGATACTTAGGAGGCTACACTTTCACTTTGCCTTTTATCTTATGCTACTGTTATCTACTTATCCTACACATTTACTTCCAAAAAGTTTTATTTTGACAACAAATCCAAGAAATGTTCTCTTTTTCTTGGGTTGCTTGGGGTTGGTATGTCTACTTGCAAGGGTAAAGCGGCATATACCCAGATATGCTTGCAGATGTCAAGGCAGAACCATGAATGTCATAGATCCCAAGCATTTTCAAGACTATTTTGATAATTGACACGCACGATTTCTCACATTAATCACATTTCGCATATGCAGGTTACTGTGGATTGTGGTAATACCATCCACTGCTGTTTAGAGGGGTGCTATCAAAGTAGAGGTAATTTTAGGCCAAGCGGAAAAAAGATTTGAATACAAGAACCTACCACGCTGTTCACATCACTAACCCAACAAGGTATACATTAATTAAATCTAGCAAACAGCAGGGGTAAGTGACCAAATGGTTGACTAATAGACGACACAATTAAGAAAATCAGGAGGCAAATAAACCAAGAGAAAAGAAGAAGAAAATAATAGAAGGGGTGACAGTTGTTACCTTCTGGTGCTATGCCTTGCAATAGGCGAATCCAAAGGTGGTAGAGACGCTTGGCTTTTCAATGCTGAGACGCCAGGCAACCCCGCCGCCACAGCTGCCCCAACTGGAACTGCTGCTCTGCCATTTGATGCTGGGCGAACTGACGGCAATTCGTCCACCGAGCTCCTCGCTGACTAGTTTGCCAACCGGAATAGAAGAAATGGATAAATCAATCAATCGACAAGTTGTAAAGGCCAGGCAACAGGGAGTTCGATGATGATTTTGCCGAGAAAATTCCCAAACTAGACAGTGCCAGCAAAATGAGAGCAGATCTAACAGTACAAGACGAAACTGAACGGAACTCATTACTCACAGCAGGCGGTGAAGAAGAAGATGTTGGGGTGGTGGTCCTGGCACTGGCACTGGCAGAGGAGGGGAGGACAGGTTTGGGCCTGGCGTTGTTGGTGTTGACGTTGTTTCCAGACAATGCCGGGGTGGGAGAAGCATAACGGAAGCTGAGATCGGCGGCACAGTCATCTTCGTCGTCATCCTCGTCGGTGGTCTGAGACGCCATGACCTGAGCGAGGCGCTGGGCGGCGGCCCTGGCGGCAAAGTTCTGAGTGCGCTTGACGTTGGAGATGCCGGCGGCGGAGGCAGTTCGAGCGTGGCTGCCGCCGCGCATGGTGGGAGAGTCCAGGAGGGCAGCGGAAGCAGTGCGAGAGTGGATAGGACGCGCCGCATTGTTGGTATTGGTAGGCTCTGAGGTCCACCTGCGAGCGTAGATCGGGCTTTTAGTGTCCATTTTCTCAAATTGGTAAAATCTTTGGGGACCTAACCAACTAGATTCTAGCTACAACTAGATTGTCGAGGGAGGCAACGGTATAATGTCGTCAAAATGAGAGTGGGGAGGATCGGAAAATGGAGGACGTTTTTGTTTGTGGCTTAGATCAGACCTTAGCAGCTCCGCCAGAGCCGGCGAATGAGCTGGGGGCCTGTTCTCGTGCTTGGGTAGTTGTAGTGGCAATTGGATCTTTATCGACCAACACGGCCCCCAGACGTAAACACAAATATACGTAATGAGTCTTTCTGCATCGTTAATTCATTATTTGGAGATATCGTAAGAACTATACGAAGAGCAATCGCAGCGGAAGGGACGGGAGGCAGAGGGTGATTCCCGCATGTCACACGCGTGGCGAGGGAGCTGTTGCAGTATGGGACACATGGCAACAACACGCGTGGCAGACCGCCCAGGCGTGCTGCCCCGTGTTCAATTTTTTTTGTCGTGTAGCTGGGCAAAACGCGGTGCTCGGTGTAAGCGTTGCAAGTCGAGTGATGCGTTTTGATGGGAAATTAAAAAATGGGAAAAAGCCAGAGCAGGCGTCTGGGCTTGGGAAAGTGGGCCAAAATGGTCGTTGGACCTGGGATTTGATGTCCAATGGCTATTTTGCCATTTTTTTTTTTTTTGGGTGAAATTTTTGTTCTATACAAAGCATCCAAAAATTGTTGAAAATTTATCTACCTTTCACTCTCACTCTCAAATCTAATTCTGAAATTGGTGTTATAATTTTGAGTTTTATGAAATTTGGAATAAATTGAAGTTGCAAGAGGTACAAATTTGGGTAAGTAATAATACTTGTTATGTAATTGATTTTAGTTTTGTATAAATAATTTTAGTTTAATATTGAAACTAATATATTTTGTTTTGTGAGATTTTTTAGACATATTTTGGAGTTTTCTATAAAGTTGAAGACTAAAGTGAAGTGAAGGCAATTGTAAATAATTCAAAGTTTTTGTTATTGTCATCTTGAAATTGTTAAAAAAACTTTTGAATGGGTAGAATGTGAAATGTGAGTATATTAGGAATTTATGAAATTGGAACTTAAGATATTCGAATTTAAATAATATTAGGTAATATCTGTTGTTACTTTGTAAAAGTTGTTAGAAATGAAGTGTGTGAGTTTTTTTGGGGGGGGTAGGGTCGGAAATATGTTATAGTATTTGTTGTGATTAATTTGTAATTGATAAGATTGATGTCATTGTGAAATATGTGAGGATATGAAGTATTTGAATTTTTAGTTAAAGTTGGGACGAATAGAAATGAGCAAAAGTAAGCATGTGTCGAAATTAATTGAAATGTTTAGAAATTAGAATTTAAATATTTGTTACTTAGAATTTAATCACTTGATGACAAAAAATAATTTTGTTTGTTCTTTTTAAAAATATGTTACAAATCAAGTGTGTGCTATTTTTTAAAAAAAAAAAAATTGGTTGGTAAGAAATATGTAAGAATATGTTAGAATATGAAGTACTTCAATATGTACTTAAAGTTGGTATGTTTAGAAATTAGAATTTAAATATGTTTTAGTTAGAATTTAAATGCATGATTACAAAATTTAATATTTTTTGTTCTTCTTTACAACATGATACAAAATAAGTGTGTAAATGGTATTTTTTTTAAAAAAAAAAATATTGGTAAGGTAAGAATTGAAATATTTGTTACTCACAATTTATTAAATGCTTGATTTTAGAAATTAATTTTGTTGTTGTTTACAATATGTTAGATATTGAATGTGTGAATGTTTTAATTTTTTAAAGAAACAAAAAATGATAGGGTAAGAAATATGTAAGAAAATTTGGTGTGATTAATTTGTAATTGATAAGATTGATGTAAAAGTAAGCATGATTATGTTTAGAAACTAGATTTGAAATGTTTAGAAATTAGAATTTAGGTACTTGTTAGTTCGAATTTGAAGTGCTTGATTACAAAAATTAATATGGTTTGTTATATTTGAAAATATGTTAGAAATTATGAGTGTGATTAGAAATGAGTAAAAGTAAGCATGTTTGGAAATTACAATTGAAATGTTTAAAAATTAATATGGTTTGTTCTTTTTAAAAATATGTTACAAATCAATAGTATGCTATTATTTTCTGTGATTAATTTGTAATTGGTAAGATTGATGTTATTGTAAATTATGTTTCAATATTAACTATTTGAGTGTTTAATTAAAGTTGGCGTTATTAGATATGTGGAAAAGTAAGCATGTCTAGAAATTACAGTTGAAATGTTGAGAAACTAGAATTCAGGTATGTGTTAGTTAGAATTTGAAGTGGTTGATTACAAAAATTGATATGGTTTGTTAGTTTTGAAAATATGTTAGAAATTACGTGTATGATTAGAAATATGTAAAAGTAAGCACGTTTATAAAATAGAATTGAAATGTTTACAAATTAGAATTTAAATATTTTATGTTGTTTTGTAAAATATGTGAGAAATTAAGTGAATGTTTTTTTTTTTTAATAAATTGGTAGGTGTTCACTTTAAAATGGATCATAATCACCCACAATCTTTCATGAACTTACTTACAGGGATAATTCACAATGGATTCCCGCGAACAACATGAATATTATCCCGAACCCTCCTATTTGGCAATACCATTCACAATACCCTCAATAATACCCACATATGCAATATCTTCAACCACCACCAAACTTTCCCCTTCAAGGCCGGAATGTCCCCCCAATTCCGAATTTTAACTACGGTTCAATACCCCCTCCTTATCAGCTACCCCTACCTAATAATACGACGTCATAAACACCCCGTCCCCATCCAACCCCATTCACAATGAGAGTATCGGTGTGACTTCCAAGTGGACATTGGAAGAAGATGGTCGCTTGATCACATCATGGATCAATGTCAGCACCAGCCCCCTTATTGGGACTGACCAAAAGAAAACGGGATTCTGGACAAAAATCGCAAGTGCCTACAACAAGCGCATTCCCGATGGAGCTACGAAGCGATCGATAAAAGTTTGCAATGCCTGTTGGAACTGAGCAGCGCCATCCAAGTGGACGGCTTGTGTGGGGCAGGCTTATTGGGCGAACCCAAGTGGGGCGAATGAGGATGACATTATGCAGAAAGCTCAAGATCTATACGTTGATATGGTGGGCAAACCGTTCGACTTGATGCATTGGTGGGTGCTACTGAATGACCAACTGAAATGTGAGGTTAACTGTGATCAATCTGCAGATGTCCCCACTAAACGCTTGAGGATCAATGAGATGAGCGGGTACACTGGGAGTGACACATCTGGCACATCGAGCACCCCCGGCCCACTAACAACTTCTGTTGGTGAAGATACACCAACAGAGGAAGTTGGTGGACTGATGCGCCCCATAGGAAGAAAAGCCGCCAAAAGAAAAGCGAACGAGAGAGCGCATTACTCAATGCTTGACGTTGTCACCAATGAGCTATCCACCTTGGGGACAACAAATGTGAAGAACAGCACCATGTGGGAAAGATATGTCATCGCCCAAGAGAAGAAGGCAAAGGCTGTTAAGGTGAAGGCAGAAGCAGCTAAAAGAGTTGTTGAACTAAGAGACTCTCATTAGCGCCTCCAACGGATGAAGTATGAGGACAAGATATCGAGAATGGACATTGCTAATATGTGCCCGGAGGATCAAGCGCAATATGATCCACTTCAGGAAGAAATTAGGAGCTGTTACTGCCAAACATCATCCTCGTCTAATGCTAGCCCTTCTTTAGATTGACATCCATGTCTTAGGAATAATATGTTGTTTACCTTGTGCTTTTGTTGTTCTTTCTTTTCGAAAGTGTTTGTTGTAATTGAACCACTTTATATTGTGGAATGAAATGTTTAATTTTATTTTAAGGAGTCCAACTTTAATTTCACATCATGATGTTAGGTCTAATATGTTTGATTTTAGCTACGATGTTTAATTTAATTTCAACGAGTTCAATTTTAATATGTTCAATTTTAACTACGATGCTCTCTTACTTTGCTTTATTAATTTGTAAATGTTCCTGAAACATTCGTAAACTTCTGTCATAAGTACTGCAAAATGAGTCACCCCTCTTCTTCATCTTCCACAGAATCATCAGATGGTCTCAGCTTCATACCAGAGTCATCATCTTCTGGTGACGACTCACCGATACTTGAAACCGTACTCGACAATCAATCTTAGCTGAACTCATTTGAGCTAGCTCTGAAACTTAGACAAGAGGGCAGAGCTTCACCATCGAAACGACCAAGAAAGAAGAAAAGATTCATTCGGAGGTACCGAAAAGATGCACACGATTGCCTCTGCAGAGACTACTTTGTCGATGACTCCATCTAGAATGACACCCACTTTCGACGTAGATTTCGGATGCGGAAACACTTGTTCCTTCGCATTGTGGATGCCCTCAGTAGTCAATTTGAGTACTTCCTGTTGAGGCACGATGGTGTTGGTCGGCGTGGGTTGTCGCCGCTCACAAAGTGCACCACAGCGATGCGCATGCTCGCCTATGGGATATCGACAGATTGTGTCGATGAGTACTTGAAGATTGGAGAAAGCACGACCATGGAGTGCATGAAAAACTTTGCTGTCGGTGTAATTCAAGTGTTTGGAGACGAATATTTGAGAAAACCAACACAAGCTAATGTTGATCGAATATTACAAGTTATCGAGGCCCGTGATTTCCCCGACATGTTAGGGAGAATAGATTGTATGCATTGGGAGTGGAAAAACTGTCAATCGGCTTGGAAAGGAATGTTCGCAAAAGGGATTTACAGAGTCCTTACCATGATTTTTGAAGCCGTTGCTTTGTATGACATTTGGATACGGCACGTCTTCTTCAGGTGCCCGGGCAGCCTCAATGGCTTAAATGTTTTTCACCGATCAGCTGTGTTTACAAGAGGTGTATGAGGGTCGGGCTCCAAAATGTGAGTACGTCGTAAACGGTCGCGAGTACAATATTGGATACTTTTTGTCTGACAGTATTTATCCAAAATGGGCAACATTCGTGAAGACTATCCCTCTTCCCCAATGACGAAAGACAAGATTGTTCGCTGAACGTCAAGAATCTGTTAGGAAGAATGTGGAAAGAGCGTTTGGGGTTTTACAAGCCCGCTTCGCTATCATTCGAGGTCCTGCGCGAACTATGGACAAAGCTGAGTTGGGTATGATAATGAAGTCATGTGTTGTACTTTATAACATAATCGTCGAAGATGAACGAAATTCGTTTGACCTTACTTTCGACTACGATGATGTGGAGGACAACACCCCGCAACCAAATGTCCAATAGGACCATCATCCGTGCTATGCTGCCTACCTCCATAGAGTAGTAGAAATTCATAACCCAACACTACATGCACATCTCCAATCAGACCTTATTGAGGAAATATGGAATCGACATAGGGTGCGAGAAAGCTCACAACCATAAGTGTTAAGGGTTATTCGTCATTCACTTGTGTTGTATTTTTTTAAAAATGTTAAACCTTTGTCATCTAATTAGTGTTTTAAATATCGAACACTCGAGTTATAATTTTTTTCAATTGAGGAAAAATTATTTACGTTTGTATCAATTCAATTCTACATTATATTCCATATGCTTTGTATTCGCTCAGCCAATAGAAATTAAGTCATCAATTTTAGGAGACTTTAAAATAATTAGTAGAATTTCCGGAAAGATAATTACATATTCTTTCGTTCCGAAAATACAAATTATTTTTAACTTACACAAAATTAATTATGCGAAAACAAATTTTACACATAAAAAAAATAAATTATGTTAAGTGGCGGACTTCATTAACAAATATTAAATCATTTGTCTTGAAATGAGTTCCACTGGCTGGAAGAATGAAGGAATGCAAGTTCCAGAACTGTAAAACTTCTGCTGACGTGGCATGTCAGAGTTTCAAAAAATTGGAATTCTAACTGGGAATGCTCTAATAGCTTTTATAAAGATATTTTTTATTTAGAATGTGTTGCACTAGTATTGCTCATCAAATCAATCGTCTTGTTCTCCAAACAACACAATAATGTTCACTAAAAGAGGCCATTGATTATTTTAAAATAAATTTAGGAGTACTAAACTATTTCTTCTATTTTTCCATATAAAAAGTTAATTAAAAACTACTTAATTGCTTAAATACGCCAATATCATGCATGTCCATGACCATCAAATGTAATTTATAGCTCAGCAAACATTATGCTAATGTTGTAAAAAAATGTTGGTCCTTATCCAATAACTTCCAGAACAATGGCATAAGTAGGACTGGAAAAAATATATCCGATCCGATTACCCGGATTTGTCTGACTCGGAAAAAAGCAGGCACTATCACAAAATTTATGTCTGAATTTTAAATTCGGATAATCGGTCATGTCCGAATTTAAATCCGGGTCGGATTTAAATTTGAGTATTCGAGTTCGGACAAATTTGAGCAATTGGACATTGGACAACTATATTTATGCAAAGTTTAGTTCAAATTATCTAGAAAATTTTATAAAAACAACTTCGGACAATCGGGTTCGGATATTGAAAAATCGCGTTCGGGTTCGGTCCCACAAAATTTCAGTTGAAATGTCCTAAAATCATATCACAAATTCGGGCATTCGGACAACCGGGTTCGGACATTGGATATTAGGGTTCGCATCTGGGTCTGATCAAAGTGTCCGATTTTTAATCTGTACAGGGTACGGGTATGAAATTTTTGTTCGAATGTCCAATTTATCCGAACCGAAATCGATCCGGATCCGAATTTTGCCAGCCCTAGGCATAAGTCATTTTTCAATTTTTATAATTAAAAATAATTTTTAAAAGAGGATATAAGCGCAAGTTTGAGGTTTTTATTAAAAAATTGAAGTAGTAAATAAATATGCTTACCGCCAAAAAAAAAGTTAAACCCTAAGAGAAAATGTTTTTAATAAAAGGATTGTATTTTCAATAGGAGAGGGAAACACATAAGAAATTACAAATTCAACCCTCCAAAAAAATAAAATAAATCAAAAGAAGAAACATAACAAGTTCAGCCACTCCAAAAGACAAAGGGAGGGGAGGAGAGGGAGTAGGGAAATTTGAACTCAAGCCAGCACAACGAAATCCATGGACATGTATCATTGGCCTGTTTTTTTCACTTATTGGCATATTACACCATAAATATAATATAGGGGGCTATAAGTCATTTTTCGCGCATGGTTTTAGCCAACAAATGTTCCTAATATGGATCTTATTTTCTCGAGATCTCGAGTTTGGACTTGTTTTAGGTCAATTATACATAGGTATTTGCTGTTGTACATCTTAAACGTGCGATATAATTTGTGCTGTGTGCATATTGCATTATGTTACTTCCCTAGCTCCTATCTTTCTCTTTCTATTATTCACCATCGTCTGCTCATGCCACCACTAGAATTGTCACTAGTCAATGACTTTATAACCCTCTACTTTTCCAAGTTTCACCTAGTCTCACTGTGTGGTGATCCTAAATAAATTCTTTCTTATGATATATGACAAGATTGAATCCATGTCAAAGATGTGAGAAATAGCTTCCATTACACATGATAGACACGCCAGAAACTATAAGTTGATGATTTTAATACAATGAGTATTTCCATAAAATTTATGATTAACTTTGCCCAGGGTTTAGGCATCATACTAACATATTGTTTAGCAAATTAGGTGGTGTCACTACGTTGATAAATTTGAAGTATTAACTTCCTAGGATCAATAGCAATGTTATGATTCCATAATATTAGAACGGTTACAATATGACCACATTGCTTGGAATTTCAAGTACTAAAATTCAATTGAAAGGCAAGCCAATGGATAACAAGTGAATATTTGCAGATTAGTCGTAGTCGGGCCGTAGAGATAAAACAAGTTGAGTTAGCTTAAATCTGCCACTGGCCCAAGAGCACGAGATGGAGTAAAGAAAATGGTTGTTTGCAGTGTGCTTAAATTTCTCTTTACGATCGAAGAAACTCTTTGCATCAATTGTTATCTTCAGTTCTTTAACGAGTAAAAAACTCAAGTTTGTGATTTATTTGTACAATTATGGGTCGGAGTCTTGGACTATTGGGCTTGTTTCTTTGTTTTTTTTTAAAAAATTGAATTTGATTTGTAATTATTGGAAAATTGTTATTGAGATATGTGATTTTTAGATGAATGCGAAGTTCATATTTGAAGTTTTGAAAAGTTTTGAAAGGCCAAATCGGCAATTTGAAATTTAGAAATCTCAAATTTTAAATTTTAAATTAGAAAGTTTCAAATTTCGAATTTGAATTGAAAATAAATAAAATCTTTTCAAAATGGGACTCGGACACACCTTGAGAGGAAGCCTCATTTTTTTTAACAAAAAATGTATAGTGATGAAATTTATAATCCAATTGATATTAGTTGGTGATCCGTGCTTTTAAGATCTATTTGTTAGTTAGTTTTCGTATTTTTTGGTGGGTGTGGTCATTTCCATCAGTCAAGCCATCACCTTGTTATTCCAAAAGGGTAATGAAGATATATTTTCAAGGTAAGTTACATCTACTACATGTACCTTTTGAAAATTTGCATATTTCTTATAAATATCAAAATCTCATAATGTACAAACATTTAATCAATAATTTTCAAGTGTTCTTTTGTTGCATAACAAGTGGATTTGCCAATTCCAATTATCAAAGCTTCGGCCTTCAATCCGCGCGATTTCCACTCAAGCTTCTTGATCGGGTTGGGATGTATGCACATATGCAATGATCACAGTTCATAGAACCTGTGCCATTGCTTTATAAAACACAGTATTGTCCATTCTAAGGATGATGGTAACGCTTTGACCCAAGTTTTTCGATGTGCCAAGTGTTGATGATAAGGTAACAACGACTAATTAGGTAATTGTATATTGGGCTATTACAATTATCTTTTGCGAAGTCCCACCATTGATACTGTAAAAAGGGCAGCCCGGTGCACAAGCATCCTGCGTTCACGCAGGGACCGGGGAAGGGCCGCACCCCAAGGGGTGTATTGTAGGCAACCTAACCTGACTTTGTCAGTGGCTGATTTCATAACATTGATACTCTCGTGTGTTTTATTAATTTATTGTATGCTTCCATTAATTACAATTGTGAATCCATGGACTACAAAAGCGCACCTCTCGATAACAAGTGGATGCTTACGTCTTGTTATCGAAATGGTTTTGCACAGTAGCTTGTCAACCTCTATGAAGTTTTCCCTTATACCTTATTTAGGGTCTGTATTATTTCGCGTTTTAGATAGATAGATGTAAAAAGCTGTAAGGAGAAGTAAGGAGCTGTAAAAAGTTGTAAAAAAATGTAAGGAGATGTAAGGAATTGTACGAAGAAGTAATAAGCTGTAAGGAGCTGCACGGATGGATGTAAGGAGTTGTATAGTATAATTTGTTTTACAGTGAACGTTTTGGATGAAAAATAATAATATTTAAATAATATACTTGTTAAATAAATAATTAATTAAGTTAATTATACAACAATAAAATATACTAATCCCCATAAATTTAATGAATAAAATTTCGTCCAAGATTTTTTATATGAACATTAGTTTGATCGAATAAGCAAAGTATAACCAAAAAAATAAACTTTTTTGACAAAATTGAATACAACTCTTTAAATAAATTCCTATTTTAACTAAATAATTTTAAATATAAATAAATGTATAGTCATCTATAATAATATATATTTTATGTTGAAACTCAAATATAATTTACGTCGTTATATTATGGTTTTATGTTTATGTAAATGTTGTGTTCATAAGATATTTATAAACTTTGTATATTGGTAGCATCATTAAAAAAATATACATATTTTTATAACCAAATAGTTTTTCAACAAACCGCTAATTCAAACAGTTAATACAAAAAACTAATTCAAACAGTTAATACAAATAGCTAACAGCTAACAGTTAACAGCTATTTGTCAAACATGGCCTGCCACTAAGATTAGCCCTCGTAATTAATTCTTTTATTTTCTATCAAACCACCAAGATTAGGCCACTACGATTAGGCAAGTCTCATTCCACTATTGCTCACCAAACGCCCTTTTAGGCCCTATTCTTTTCGTTGAAAAATTAAGATAGATGACAGTGAGAATGGGGGGAAGGAGTGAGTGAGAGTGGGTAGGAATGATATTTTTTAAAGTGTGGAAAAAGAGGGAAGGAGTGGGAAGAAGTGAAAATAAATGAGAATGAATTGAATGAAGTAGGAGAGTTGATATAAGTTACGTATTTTGTTTTTTTAATATAATCTTTTATTTGTGATAATAATTACCGATAATAAAAATTTTTTAGACTGAAAAAAATATTTTTCTGTGTTGATTTAGGTATGAAATATTATTTCGTGGTAGCTGTTACTCCAAAAAATTGTAATTTTTGTTATTCATAAAACAAATTACGGATATATTTGTTCATATATTAACCAAATACGAAGAACAAAAAAATACACATATGTTCAGACCTTATTCTTTTCGTTGGTAAATCCAAATTTATCAACCTCAACCCATATCAACCTACTTCACGAACTTCAATAAGAAAAATACTAATTTCGATCCACTTCAATCAATTTCAATCTACTTCAACCCATTTTCTATTATTTTAACTAACTTCTACACATCATTTTAAAAAAATTTAGCCAACTTCAATAAACTTCAACTCGCTTCAACAAAAAATTTACCCATTTCAACGTACTTTAATCCACTTCTATCAATTTCAACCAACTTTACCCATTTATTAACCCATATTTTTCAACGAAAAGAACAAATTCTCAGTACATGAAAAACAATCATCTGCAATTTGTGTGAAGAACTTTCAATATTTTGTAATGGACACAGGAAGAAATATCCGCTCAAAATACACGTACAATACATCTGCACTTCTTGTCATGAATTGCAAACAATGCCAAAAAAATTTACACATTCATTCATTATGTCGGAAAAAAATTTGCAAATTTGACCCCAAATTACGGTGAACGAAAAATAAATCTGTTATACATATAGCTACAATCATCCACGTTTAGATGACCTATAACAAAAATTTCCTAACCAACGCAAAAAAACAAATTAGGCATCTATTCTATATACAGAATCAAACCTAAAATATCTATCAGTCATAAAAAATTAACATTTGCTTAACAAAGCAAAAAAATTATTTCTTCAATATATATAACAAAAATTGCGTCATCTATAATTTCTGGCACAACTAACAAATATTTTCGTAACATTCGAAAAATAAATAAAACATTTTATAATTATTATCAGACTACTCATGTACACAATTATATAAATTATAAAAGTTTTCAAAATATGAAAAATAATAGTGAGTGAAAGTGGATGAAAATGAAAAGAAGTGGAAAATAGTGAATTTTTTTTAAGTATGAAAAGATATGAAAAAGGGGGGGAAGGAGTAAGTAGAAATAAAAAGAAATGAATTTATTCCATTAAACTACGAAAAAAGAGGAACTTAGTGAGAAATGTCCCTCCACAAAAAGGTGTAGCTGGTGACTTTTAATGGAGACTTGGAGATGATCCTCGCTTGTTGGATGACAATTTCATTTAGATTTATAAGATTAGACCAATAAGATTGGGACACTGAGTGTAAACATTATACCACTAAGATTAGGCCACATAATTAGTTCGTTTATTTTAATTACTTTATTTTCTACCAAACTGGTATTGATTTCGTTTGTAAGATTGCTTTTCCGTCCTGAATCATCCAATTTTCTGTCAACCAAAAGAAAGGGTACTCTTCCGTGAATTCCTCGATGTTCACCATTCAAGTGAAACATTTAAAAAAAAGTTCCAGAAGGAGCACACTATTTTAGTATTTTGTTCTTACCAAAAATATATAATTCTAATTAGTGTCAACAATTGTGAGAGAGAGAGAGAAGAGAGATTTGATATGACTAAACCCAAAAAGTCAAACTTGGGATAAAAATTAAAAATTTGATATGAATAATCCAAAAGAAGATATAAAGAAGGGGCGAAGAAATTCAAACTTGGATTATGCCAAAATCAGATATGATTTAGATTTTCAGATATGAAAATTGGTAAGGGAGACCAAAAAGCGAAAGAGATCAAGGGCAATATGTACATCATACTCCTGGAAGCATATACTCCTACGAGCCACAACATCAAATATATGTTAAAAAAATAAATATGTAACCAATATATGCGTGAAAAATATATACATGTAAACAACGAAAATATGTACTCCTAGGAGTACATAAGAAATTGCCGATCGAGGGGCTTCTTAATTGTTGCCACAACCAACCATCGCTCATCATCAACGTTCGTTGCCACTAAAGCCAAGTCAAACTCTTCACCGTTTGTCAGAGTAAGGCTCTGTTCTTTTCGTTGGTAAATTTGGTGGGTAAAAGGGTGACGTACGTTAAAGTAGATTGAGGTAGGTTGAAATTGGTATTTTTTTTGAGATGGGTTGAAATAGGTTCAAGTAAGTTGAAGTGGGTTGATGTTGGTTGAAGTGGATTGAAGTTGGTATATTTTTTATGTGGTGGGTTGAAGTGGGTTAAAATAATAAGAATGTAACTAATGTGTGATAATTTATGCAGTTATCAAAATTTTGGAAAATTTTTGTTTATACTTTTTTATTTTTTATTTGTGTATTTTTATTTTTTATTTTTTTATTTTTTATTTTTTATTTTTCATTTTTTTCATTTTTCATTTTTTATTTTTTATTTTTTATTTTTTATTTTTCATTTTTTATTTTTTATGTTTTATTTTTTCATTTTTTATTTTTTATGTTTAATTTTTTATGTTTAATTTTTTTATTTTTTATTTTTAATTTTTATTTTTGTATTTTTCATTTTTC
>NCQV01088325.1:6451-19764 GCA_002740545.1 Lophocereus schottii | reverse complement strand
TTTAGCAAATTTAAATTTAAATTTAATACGTAAATTAATATATAAGAGTAGTTTGTCTACATTCCTACAATATATCATGATTGACTTCATAAATTAGTAGTACTCCCATCCCTTCCCCCCCAAAAAGAACGTTAAAAGTTTTCCTAAATTCAAATTGCACTAAAATTTTTTCATTTGCTACTAATCTCCCTTTCTTCTTTTTTTTAATTTTTTTAATTTTTTAATTTTTCTTTATTGGTTTTTTTATAAATAATTATACACTAAAGATATGAGATTGTGGTCAAAGACTTATCTATCCCTTTGTTACTACTGTCAATAATTTTTTCATGCTTTGTTGATCATGAGAATAATTAATCAATTTTATTTTTATTCAAATCATGGGTCGAATAGTTGGAAGGACCATGCTCACTATTAAATAATACCAAAGGTGCCCTTAAACGATTAAAATAATTTTCAATGGACACATGAAGTAAGTGCATGCATAATGGATATAACTAAACCAATAAGAATCTCTAGGGAAAAAACCGCTCCTTTTGTGATGATTATTAGTTTTGAATGGCATACACGACCCTACGAATTTGACATTTGATCTCACATATGCGAACTAATCTTTTATTAATTTATTCTTATTGGTAAATTACCTTATTATTTCATTTGAATGCCCGCTTTAATATTATACAACCTTTGCTAGATACCTCATTATTTCATTTTAATACTCACCTTTAATTATTATATTATATATTATTTTTGAAATTAATTACCTCATTATTCCGACAGCTACTCATTTTACTTAGAGTTTATCTTAATTTGCAATTTTTATACACAGGGACTTAATTTTGTAGTATCTCATTTACGTCTGAGATAAAAAGAAAATTTGTATCCCCCATATAATTCTTAGTTGTGGACAAATACAAAAATGAGTCCTAACAAATGATGGTTGGCTAAAACAGAGGAATTTTATTCTTTTCGCGATCAATGTCAGGATAAAAATTACAATCGCTATAATTATTTTGCACTCATCTGAGACAAAGTGACCATTCATATTAAAAAAAGGTAATTTTCTATTCATATTTGCTGTTCAATGACTATAAATAAAAGTCAAGGACAATCATTGAAATATATAGGAGTTTACCTTCTAAAACATCATGGACAATTGAATTGCAGCATCACGGATGACTTGACTAAAGGGTTTAAAGTTTATCATTAAACATGATAATGAACACCAAGAAGGATACATAAAATATTGTCTACAAAAAAGTGTCCAACAACTTACTAATGGGTATATGTATGCACTCAAAATAACTTCACTACCATAAATTATCAACAAAATTTACAAATTGGCACTATACATCATTTAGTGTTAATAAACTCCAACAAAATGTTAGTTCTAATTATGCAAATACCATGACATATTACGATTCTTAGAATTAAATATAATCAAAGATTAAAATAATAACAATTAATAAATTTTTCCAACATTGTGCAAACGATTCCAAAAAGATGAAATATACCAGAAGTCCATAATTGAAATGTCTCTCTATAGTAAGCATAAATCAATACAAAAATATTATCATATATGTTTTCACTAAATGATAAGCATTTAAAAAAGCATTGCATGCATTTAATAATACATCGTTGATGATAAGTAGTTACAAACAAATGAAAAATCAAAACCTAACTTAGTATAATATATGTTACTTTTCCATGTTACTTAATCTGAGAACGGAAGTTGGCAACTAATAGATAGCGAAAACGACAAATCTGATGTGTTATTGAACATTTCATATTAGAACTATTTTTCATACATTACATTTCACACTACCATATGATGCATTTTCAAAAATAAAGTCCAAGTTTAAGAAAGACAATATTAAATTACTGAAAATACTATGGTTTTCCTTTACTCCTTTGCTCCCACCGTCAATATGGTTATTTCACAAAATTATTTAAACTTTAAAAAAAACACACAACGTCAAACCACATAATATCTTAAAACAAAAAAAAATAATTCAAAACTTCTTAACTAACAGGATCAAAAAAGATAGACTGCACATCAAAATTTCAAGTACATATAATTAAGTTGATTTCAAATTAAATAAAGTTAGAAAAAAGGTACTACCATCAAGTCTATTGAACTCAATATGGTATAGCACCAACAACAACACATGCAACAAGATACTAAAACTTATCTACTGATAAATAATAGCAATCACGCAACGCACGGGTAAAAAATTAGTTTTATATAACATGTGGATTGAAAGGAGCAAAAAAAAAGTTTCAAAATATAGAGAGGAGTCTTTTTGACATAGTAAAAGAGAATGGTAGAATGCTCCTTATGAGGCTGAGAGGGTAAATTGATTATGTAAAACTTGAGTATGCATGGGTTTATATTTTGTAAATGTTCATGTCATTTATTTCCTTTAATATACATCCTTACCTTCTACCCAAAAAAGGAGGGACTAGTGAGGACTAGTTACAAGATAATAAAAAAGAGCAAAAATAATGGCTAATACGGGAACCAATAGACCCTCAACATTCGGATTCTATAAAACCCCATATTATGCACAACAAAGCCCAAATTTAAGAGAGCTGCTCCAACAGAAGTCTTCAACGCTCAATTATAATATGAGCATGAACCCATTTGCGAGGAGAATAAGATAGAGGAACAATAGCAAATAAGAGAAAAAATAAGTCATTTACCCTTATGTACGAGTTCCTGGACGATAAAAACTTATATTTGTTTAGAAGAATAGGAGAGTAAATAAGAACAAATGAAATAAATGATCGATATATATATATATATGTGTGTGTGTGTGTGTGTATGTATATATATATATATACACATATATATGTATATATATACATATATATGTATATATATACATATATATATATATCCTTGACCTTTTATAACATATATGTACAGGGATTAGGGATTAACGGGGTGGATTGGGGATGGGGGTATATTTCCTATCCCCGTCCCCGTTCAGCTCCCAGTTCCGCATACCCCCTTGTTCCCCGTTGCAGGAAAAAAATTCCTCCCTGTTAGGGATTTTTACCTGCAAATTTTTTCCCTTTCTTTGTGAAAACTATATTATAAGTTAGATCAGATGAAATGCCTAGTTGCCTATGAGACCTAACTCAATTAATTATACAAATTTGTTGTAGGTTCTATGCAACACAAGTCTAACAAACTTCATCAAAGTTCAAAATCCAATTCAAATTAAAGTTTCACAGATCCATGCAACACAAATCTAACGTTAATGCCACTGCAACAAAAAAATAGTTTTTGCCAACATGACTTATTTGTTAGTACAAGTGCTTTTTCTGTAGGTAAAATTCAATACCAACAGATTTTTTTGATCCCTAAATTGTTGGTAAAAGGCTCGATAGTAAAAGTTTTACTTACAGATATGGTCATCTGTTGCAATAGGTCGCCAATACCAACAGATATGATTTTGTAGGTAATGTTGGCATCTTTTACCAACAGAACGTTACATGCTGGTAATGTCTTGTTTTACCAACAAGGAGGACTGTTGGTTTTTTATTTTCCCGCACTACAAACATTATCAACAAAATTTATCTGTTGGTGATTGTTTTCTCGCCTTGTTTGGTTGATGTTGTCCAACAAAATAATCTGTTGGTATGTGATTCACCCCATCACAAGTTAGCTTATCTGTTGGTAATCATCAATCTATGTCTACAGGTAAGTATCAAACTATATATACTAAATATTATTTCTTTTTGCAACAAATATATTAATACTCTGAAAATTACACCTACATATAAAATAATTTCACAATACGATGCACCTACTGCAATAAAACAAGTAAATTTGACTTAGCAGTCAATAAAATTTCATCTTCATCGGATGTTAATTAATTGAAAAGATACATGACAGCTAAGAAGTTCACTTCGCTTAATGATCAAAGCACCAATGCAAAAACTTGCATGGTGTTATTGGCCCAATATTGGCTAAAACTCACAAACAAAGTTAACCAAAATATAGGACTTTAACCTATCTTTCACACATAGCGTATTTATTTTGCTCAATGGTCTTCTCTTGATAATCATGATTGTTTGCATTTGGATTGTGGCCATCAATATCATGGCATCATCGTCGTTCTCGAGTGAAATAAGAAAATCATCCAATATCTCTAGCAAAATTGATACAAATTCCGAACCAAAGCAAGAAATCATGAAACCCGACACTCGTATCTAATAAAATTGCAACAACACAAACAAAGGCGATATGCTTAAAGGGAGAAATTACTAATTCCATCAAAAATAGTTCACATTCAATCAAATGTACTGCATGAAATCCTTATGAATTCTACAAGTCCTATTGAAAACTCAATCAAGCCTATTTCACTAATCTCAAATAAAGTGACTTACAAGAAAGTTTAGGCATTCCATAGCAATCATCATCCAAAAGAGCATTGTTTAGCTATAAAACTCACACAGATATGTATTGTTTGCTCAACCCTAGCTGAAATGTAAGTTCCACCACAATATTATCCATGCTAAACGAGGGCAGGAGGTGGAGAAGGGTAAAGACAACTCCCAGTCTATATTACCAACAACAAAAATATACACGTGAACATTTAAAAAAATATGACCTCTAAAATCATGGAAATTTCAGCTGATCAATGCAATACACATAAATGACTATGTAAGACACAAAACTACCAAATCTCAAGACAAATATTAAAGAGCGCCATGAGAAATTCGTCATTCCCTTTTGGACACTATTACATTTGACCCTTTCTCCTAGAATCAACGTTAGAATATCAACTTTTAATCGAGAGAGAGTGTTAGACCCATATAATCTTTACATATATTAGATGTATGTTGGACTCAAGAATAAGGCACACAGTAAAACTTACTTCTATAAACTCGTTGATGCAGAAGGATACATGGTGTTTTGGAGAGTTGGATTTTCTTACAAATTTCGACAAAGATGGAGATCAATTAACTAACAATCTCTCGGCCTTCCTCAGTGAATCACTCAAGACTCTCAGTTGCTTTAGTACTTCACTACCCCAACCCCCCAACCAAAGACTCTTCATTTTTTGATCAAATTGTTTCACATCATTAACTTGTGCTACTATTGGCTGGCGATGTTGCTGGATGGTTGGAAATTAACTATAACTGAGTGGTACAATATTACTGCTTGGTTGTGGTAGAACACTCAAATAGATTGTTAATTAAAGCAGCGCTAGCTAGCTACAATAGACTACAAGATATGCCAAGAGAGGAATTATAGAAATTTTCAAGGGAAAATCAAGAACCTGGTAGATGATATGAAGTTGAAGAACCTATGCCAAAGAGTTCAGAGCTACAGGGAAACATCAAACTAGGAGCTACTGCCAACAAAACCATTACACTCTGAATTCTACACACTATCAAAGGTTAGTAAAAAAAACCCCAGCCCAATAACAAGATTAACTAAGCCTCAACTGGAAAGCAAGGCAGAGCTGATATTGAATTAATGATGCAAAATCGAAAATTTCCATATACATAATGAAGAAAATTATTGCACCAAACAGAACCAAGCTTACATTATTCCATGCTCAGGAAGAAGAATAAACAACAAGAACAAAGGCTTCTTGGACAACATCAGTCCCTCTTGACCAACCAAAAAGCGTTGATAAATAAGATTGGTCAAGGACCAAACAACAAATATAAGAGCTCACAATTCCAGAGTAATGACAAGATAAACAACTCATGCAAACCTAAGAATTTAGATCATAAATGATGTATTGGGTAATATTGTACTATAGAGCAATGGAACAAAGATGCTAGCTAGCCATACAAGTGAGCATTTTCATCTATTTCCTTACCGGTTTAAAAAGAGACATAAGAGACAGAGAGACATTGAGATATATATAGAAACTCAAGGACCATGCTTTTAAGTCGAACGAAGCTAACTAAATACATGTAAAAACTTGAAAGCAAAATGTTACATTCATGGAGTCATTTTCATGTAAAGTCTTCAAATCCCATACAAGAGGAGTTGATAAATGAAGCACGAAACCCCCAACTCCTTCCCTCCCTCCCCCAAAAAAAAAAAATGCCCCAAACAAGTTTAAAATTGAATCAAAAATAAAAACTTCAAGTAGAATTTTGCCCCAAATTAAATTGCAAGACAAGGTAAGTAACATGCATATTTTCAAGTGGACAATCAAACTAGCCAAGTAGCACCATATCACAATCTTCATGCTTACAATCATAAAGACGGAACTAACTAGCTTAAGATTAGGACGACAACTATTTCAGGAGAGGCAAGTATACCAAAGGCAGCAAGACCTATTAATAAATTAAGTTAGACGATAAGAACAACAAGCAACAAAAAGCCAACAAACCCAAAATACATTGGATGACTCAAATAACCTAATATGGATAAACTAGTCAATATAGTCAGATATGAGAAAAAAATTATTAAACGGTCCATTATAGTTCTGTCAAATAAATTGGAGACCTACAATTTCTGATAAATATTTGTGGGTCCATGGAAGTTTGGGTCAATAATTTTTAGGTCCATTTCCGACAACAAACTTTAATTTCTGAGCACTTTAGTAGAGAACATAATTTTTTTGACCGCATTGTCCCTTGCTGCTTGTGAAATGAAAGCAAATAGGACAAATTAAGATGTGTCTGGTTATAGTTGTTCTCTCTCACCTCAATTATTTCATTTCCCCACCTAGTCATCCCCACCAACCTCAATTTGGTGCTGTTGCTTCCCCTCTTTGTATCTCCTCTATCTTCCTTCTTCATGGTGTGAAAATTGCCTCTCTCTTCTTGTCAAAAAGTAAACCCTAGGCCCACATTCTTCAATCTCTATTGGCAGTTGAAGTTCAGAAGCTTAGTTGGTTGAGAAATTGTGGTGGGACACTAATTGAGCTTCTGTCTGTGGCCCCAACTTCGAATATCATGGAAAAGGACAAAGGATCTTCCAAGGAAAATGAGGTGTGTGGAAAATCAAGTAAAATGTGGCCTTTTTGAAAAGTAGCTTTCATGTTAAGATAATGTTTAGGGAGTGAACGACAGCAGTAATTAACTATTAGTGAATTGCCCTAAAATTCATAATATGTGATAATTGTGAATGTTTGTTCTGTGTATGAGTGAATTAATTGGTGATTTGTCCTGAAATTCATATTAATTTATCATGTTTTAGTTGAATTAATTTGTAACTTAGTGTGGTTGTTGTTGTAGCCTTTTTATGTGAATGTTCTTGAGGTTAGTAGAAAAAATTGCTTAACTGTTTGTCTGTTGTATTCTGTAGATTGAAGGGACTAAGGTGTTGAGTGTATGCTTTGAAGGGCATAGGGTATTTATAAAGAATGTTGAGTTAGACATGTGTCAAATGTTAGATCTTCACAGAGATGCAAAGAGAAAATTTCAACAGGCAGGAATAGAGGTGTCACAATATTTTGGGTTTATGTTTTCTAGCCCTGGGGCTACAAGGAAGTTGCCTTTGGATTGTGATAATAATTGGTTGCATTTGTCTACTTTGTGGGAAAAGGGTAAGGGACCCATTCCTATTTATATGGTAAGCATTATAGGACTTATTGAACACCATGTCATTGAACAAGAGTTAGAGTCAGGACAAGTTGGTGAGTCTGGTATTGATGGGTTTGACAAAATTGGTTGTGAGGAGTATGACACCCTCCTATCTGCCTCTCAAATCCAAAAATGGATTGACTCATTGGTTATAACCCCAGAAAGCCAACCCAAGAAATTACTTGTTAGGAGGAAGACAAACTTAGGCCTGAACAAGTTTGCTTCCCCTTCCAAATTTGTACCTGCATACTCTAACTCCCCTTCTAGGCAACTTGGATCTTCATCTCAGCTCCCAAAAGCTGCCCCTACACAACTGAAACCTACACAACGTAATTCTCTTGCTAAACACCAGAGATCTTCCTATTATATCTTGAAATTCCCTTCTAAACAACAGCAGTTTGGAGTAGTGGATCCTACATTGTCTGTTGATCTATTTCAATGCATCTATCTTTTATCTCAACAGTCTTCATCTTCCCAGCCATGTTGTTCTCATCCTATAAACACAACTAACAATGCAAAATCTTCACAACTAAATCTTCAATCCTTGGAGGACATTAATGTTGTTCCTAAATTGATTGTTGGTTTGGATGATAAGAATGAAGAGGAGGGTGGTAATGATGAAGACAGTGATGATGATGTTCGTTCTGAGGTTGTTTTTGAGGATGGCTCTGAGTACAGTGATGATTCCTTTGTTAATTTAGATGAAGTTCATGATGATGATGTTGACAGTGACATAGATTAGTTCTTGCATCCTACATTACAAGATGATATCCCTAAGCACATTGATGTGGATGATGATGGAATGGCATCTCCATGCCTATGGAACAAGGTCTACCAAAATGGGAGCATGTGGACAAAGGATCTTAATGGGAAAGTGTCAATTAAGCCTGGAGATATGTTTCTTGATAAAGAGTAATGGCTTAAGGTTCTTAGAGATTATGCCATTCAGGAGGGTATTTGCTTGAAGAAGATAAAAAATGATAGGCTGAGGCACATTGTAGTGTATAAAGGAAAAGACTGTGAATTCAGGGTTCATACAAGCAGACTTGGTGATGGCAAAACTTGGCAAGTGAAAACCTTCAGAAGTGTCTGCAAATGTGCAAGAGATGCTCAGAATAATACGGCTTCATATAGATGGATTGCAGAGCAGCTGCTGCCTGATTTCAAAGCCAACCCTGACTTGCAAGTGAACTCTATGATATAGCTATGTATGAAGAGGTATGGATTGGCAGCTCCTGATTGCAAATGCAGATCAGCTAAAAAACTGATGAAAGATTGGGTTGATAGGAGTCATGATGAATCTTATGCTAGACTACCTGAGTACATAGAGCAAATCAAGAAAGAAAATCCAAATAGTATTTGTACCTGTATCTCTGAAGGCTCTGATTCAGCCCTAATCTTCAAGAGGCTGTTCATTTCCTTTAAAGCCATGATGACAGGATTCAAGAGAGGGTGTAGGCCCTTTATAGGAGTGGATGGGTGTTTTCTGAAGGGTCCCTACAAAGGAGTATTGCTGACAGCTTTTGGCTTTGATGGTAATAATGGCTATTTTCCTATAGCCTATCATGTAGTTGGACAAAAAGATAAGAGTAACTGGGCCTACTTCTTTAGGGCATTGAGGTTATCTCTTGAAGGTGTGGATCTGTCTAAGATGATCTTCATTTCAGACAGACATAAGGTATGAAGTTCCATTGAAATGTTGTTCATCATTTTCTGTTTTGAGAGTAATATTTTTTTTTCCTATTGTAGGGTTTAGTTTCAGCATTGCAGTACATATTTCCAGAGTCCAGAAGAAGGATATATTGTGCGCATTACAACAGGAACTTCTCCAAGGACCACCCAGGTATATGCTTGTAGTTTGGTTTGAGGTTAAACATTTTGTGTTAGTACTTTATGCTTCAAATAAATTTTTGAACTCTTCAAATAAATTGTGCAGGTGCCAAATTGCACATGTTATTCTGGACAGCACGCAATGGCTTACAAATGGATCTTAAAGATCTACTTATGAGAGTATTGAAAACGGGTTATGACAATCAAAACAAATGGTGCCATAAGAAAGAAAAAATAGTGTATAGTGCAACAAGGGGATATAAATGGTTTACAAATGACAAGCAAGCAAATTTACATTGAACTAAATGGATTTAGCGGAGAGGGGACATGCCTAAAGTAGCATTTATTGGCTGATTACCTGCGTAAGACAAACTTGGTAAATAGGGTCTGATCAAGGACAATGATTTTGTTTTGTGCAAAAAGACCTCTGAAAGTAGGAGTCACTTGTTCTTTCAATGTGAATTTAGCAAAGAGATTCTGCGGGAACTATTGAAGAAATGGAACCATCGTCCACCCACACTTGAAAGTTAGGAAAGGGTATTCCTAGAGAAGTATAGCAAAAATGGTAAAGAGGAAAGTGTTTGTTGCTTTGCTTATGCTTGCTACCTTGATCTACAACATATGGGCTTTAAAAATAGAAGATTGTTCGTGGGCCCAAGTATAGGTACAAAACAGGTTGCTAAGAATGTACATAATCTACCAAAATTATGAGCTATTTATGGAGTTAATTGTGAATAAAAGGAGGAAGTGATCAAATTTCAAATATAGGTTGAGTTGCTGGGGTATACCCAAAAAAATTCGTAATGTTGTTTTGGGCTTAATCGACACAAGTGCTTGCTTACCCAACAAAAAAAAAAAAAAGTTGAGTAAAAAATATTAAAAACACAGTCTAAAAAACGCTAAGTGGATTACGCACTCATACTTGTTTTCTATATATACACTCATTCACAAAAACATACTACTTATGTTCACCTAAAATATAATTTATCATATCATCGTATTTATTAATAACTATGCATAAGCATATAAAAAGAAGAAAGAAATTAAAGTAAATGATGAAAAAGGTAAAGATCAAGCTCAATAGAATGTATTAAAGGGGGAAGCCTATATAATTTGTTGTTACGCCAAACAATAATACATGAGATCCACTTTATATCAGTTGCTTTTATTCATGAAATTTGGAAGCCTGGAGGCACAGCCAGTAACGTAGTCGAGCAAGAGTACTAAGTATACCTCACTCGACATTTCGTTGTAAGTTTTTTTTCACAAACTAGTAGAAGTAAAGGACTTAGAGCAAGATTATAATTCAACAACTCATCACAATATGCCTAAGTATTCCGTCATGCTTCTTGTTCTTTACCTCTTTGACTGGACTTGCAATCCTCATATGGTTGTTGGAACATTTCATGCAAGTCTTCAAATAACGGGATTTCGCGCCAGAATACTTTACAAACCTTGGCTAGAACTTTAAAATATGTAGAAACCACCAAGCTTATTTCTTAGATGAGATCTCTTTTTAAATGTTGCTTGACTCCGTTAAGGCGGTAAAATCATCATAGCAACATTACTTTCTCAACTCGTTCAACCAACCAAACCATATGATATGTTCCAGAGATATTATCCATGGATAAATCATAGTCTGCTTAATTAAGCAACTCAATCATTCAATAAATCAATATATAATCTTGGGAAATCAATCAAGCATAATATATTTGATCAGATATGCAATTAGAATATTTTCGTAGATATTTTCCAAGCATAAAGTAGCATGCTTTAGGAAATGACTTAGCAATCAAATCAAAAGAGATCAGTAATATGAATGTATGGGAATATTTCCTTAATATTCATAAACATATAAACAATTTACTTAGAATATTTCTAGCATACGTTGCACGTTTGTTAACATAAAAGAGCATGCTATAAATTAGACATGCATGCCACATAACTATATTAAAGCTCAAATTAGAATGCATAAGTAAAGTAGGATTAAAAACACTTTAGGCATATATAGTACATGCATGCAGTAACACAGTTGGTCATACAAAGTTAATTTTGCTTTTAGTTGAAACCATCAAAGTAACAATATATGACTTTGAGAACACTAAGCACTTTGAGAGTCTAGAATTAGAACCTCTAAAATATGCAATTACAAAGTCAAGCCGCAACCATCTAGTTTTTGCTTGACAATTTGATCCAAGTGCTCTGCCATATCAAGGGTCAAGTAATTTTTCCAATCTCCGACCTCACCCTTTCGGAAAAAGGCATCGTTGTTGAAGCTCCATATATAGGTTCCTGTCTTATTAATTTGAAGATGACTTAAAAATTCAAAACTACACAAGTCCACAATGCGTTGAATCTCTCCTCTTTCTTCTTCTTGTATGGAAAATGGTTGCCCCAAGAATTGGGCCAATTTCTTAACGTAAAATTGAGGATCCTGTTTTAAATCCTCATATCTCAAAAACAAAATATTTTGTGGCCGCTCTATGCTGGCCTTCCAATAGCTTAAAACATGGTTCCAATGAGGCCCATATGGAGAAAGTCCCTTACAGAAAAGGTCATACGCATCAAAGATGGAAAAATTATCCATTTGAGACGCACCATGATCCTCGTGCCCCCTCATTTTGGGAATTACTTTGGAGGCGAAGTGATAAAAGGATATGAGCACATCTTTAGGGTCCCGATAAATGTAGATGATCTTGCATTTAGAATCAATCAGAGACTTCGGCAGCGACGTGTAAGGTACATGAGTGCTAAAGAAGCGTGGTGATGGAATATCATCAAGGGGGAGAGTTGGCCCACTATCCCTGTATATGTACAACTCCAAGTTTTGGATGCAATCATTAGGGGTCTTTGTGAGTAAATGATGGGTGCCCTTTTCATAGAGACTTCGATTCATAATAGCGAAAACCAATGCCTTGAGCCACGTAGTGCCTACACAATAATGAGAGACAAGTGTTTGGATTTGCTACAAATGATTTGGAAAAAGTGAGAACAATAAGAACCTGTTTAGCATATCCAAGGTCTTAGTATCAATTACTTTACATCATTAACCATATTTCACAGCCATGGTGCTTGAGAAAGAAATGTTGCTTATGAAGTCCACAAATTATGATGTAGAATTGGTGAATAAGGATCGTTTTTTTCCCTATAATTAATCACAGCCACCAGAGGCTTCTATCATGAGATGCAAGGCTATCACTTAAGTATCCATCTTCCGGGCCAAAAAAAAAAAAGATCATTCAGTACACTTAATTTGACAAATCCTTCGGTACCTAGTTATGGGTCAAACTTGGTTAACAAATTGATTGTACTTTGTCCTATTTAATTTCTACACTTTTTACTTTGCATTATTTGTTAATCACCGTATTTACCTCCTTTCTAAGTTGATTCTAACATATCAAATGAACAAACAATTGGTGACATATGTATCGTGCTTGAGATATAATTCTGCACATTTAAGCTCAAGCTAAAGAGTTAAGTATGTTCACAGTATACATATAAACATAGGCACCCAAGCAATAGTTACGATGACGACCATAGCAATTAATATGAAACTTAAGTTCTCTCAACTTGATATAACACTTGTTATGATTCATGATTGACACAAACAAGCAAGTGAAGCAACTAAGCAAGTTCATTAAATTTCCTCAACATAAGGGTTTTAGTTCTTTGTAGTAATTATATCATTTTTTTTAGTTCAAAGAGTCTATGAAGGTAGTATAATACAAAAAAGAAAAAGTAATCAAATCTAAAATCTAATGTACCAAAGTACTCAACGTTGACCACTAGGCTAAGCTCTTATTGACGCAATTTTATATCAAAAAGTTGAGAAGAATTAGAAAAGGTAGGCGACATTTGTCTAGTTGACTTTGATAAAAACCTAAGTTTGATACTTAGCGGCAGATCCACAAACTACAAAT
>NCQV01088323.1:7459-18278 GCA_002740545.1 Lophocereus schottii | reverse complement strand
CCAACGGAAACCCACGGCGTCGTCTTCTCCGTCAGAGATGAGCACCGCTTTTGTAGTAGCCTATCGAGCAACTAAGACGAATGCCTGTCCAAAGTGACACACAAAGGTATGATGGGTGCATTACAATATATGATTATGACAAGACCTTACATTGCTTTTGTACTTCATGTATCCAATTTATGCATGTTCTCCATACTACTGACTTGTATGCTATAATGTGAATTTTTTGCCACTTGCAAGAGACTATTGATCATAACTTTCTTCTTTAGTCTGTTCTTCCGTCAATGATATTTGCCTACTATGATGCTTGCTATGCAAGGACACTTGTCATTCTATCACTGGCTACGTTGTGTTTTTAGACCCAAACTGATTGCTTGATGCTTCGAGAAATAATCCAGTGTTTCTAAATCATCTACTGAAGCTGAATATCATTTTATTGCATATACAATTGTAAAGACAATCTGGATTTGGAAACTGCTTTGTGATTTGTGGATTGTACTCTCTTCTCCTATCAAGGGGCTTTACTGCTTTGTGATAGTGCCAATGCTTATATCTAACCGTGTTCATCATGATTGTTGTAAACAAATACCAAACAAAACGTCACTTTGTTTGTGAGCAATTTAGTTAACGGACATTTTTACTAGGGTTTGTTCGGTCAATTTTGCTTCTTTAAAGTGAACTTGTTCGTGCGACCTCCCATATACATTGAAGGTTGTAACAGATCATAGGACAATGACTGCAAGGATAGTTTTTTAATTTTACTTATATATCAACTTTGTACATACGAGTACCAGGACTCCTACGAGTCGTTCTACTCGAATTCCTTAATACTGACATTGCGCTAAATTCGCATCCTTAAACATTCTTGTGTTGCTGTACAGTTGGACTAATGAGATCTTGAACACTTTATCTAGGCAAACATTGCTTAAATACTTGAACTGTAAACAGCTTCAGGCTAAAATGACAAATGACAAAGAAAATGACAGTTGAGCTTTGTCTCGACCTTTTCAATGAAGCTATCATATTTTCCCCTTTTTCCGTATGGCTTCATTGATTTATCGACCTCAATACAATTACAGTTAATGAGTAGGCCGAAGATTGAGCTTAGCTGAATTATCTTCAGTATATAATGATAAATTAATAAGTGAGATAGGACGTCTGCTCACTTTCTATTGTTTCACACCCATATAACTTTGCCCACAACGGTGCCCAACCAAAAATTTTGTAATGCTATTTTCATTAACCTAACTTATCTTAGTATGAACTGTTAGTACCTTACAGTTTTGACATATTTAAAAAAAAAAATTCTAGCATTGGTCTTTAGTATCTTATTCCTAACATAATAAATCTTAGATTATAAGATGACAAATTAATCAAAATCCCCTGTTCTTGAAGAAATTTTATAGAACTGTAAAGCATCTTAATAAATTTTTATGAAGACAAAGATAATTTGGTGAAACTTTTATCATAAAACCACTCAAATTTGATGTTTGATGTCATTAGTAAGCGAAGTTTAGTTTGATTACAATGAGAAATTTACCGCCAGTAGCGCCTTTGAAGCTAAAGTATTCCATGATGTATATTAATAGAGGCAGGAAACAGTCGGTTTTGATCGATTTATTTAATAAAAAGGTTAATATCGGGTCAATTGATAAATAATATATTTTTAAGTTAAACAGTCAAATTGTGCTGACCTGAATTCAAAATTAGTTTGACTCATGCTTAGGTCTGTATTTCTCCTCATAATTCCAGATCAAATTCAGATCACGTTATCGTGTCGGGTCAGACTTTTCCAGTTATACATATTAGCCTCAAAAATGACTTAGATCGACTGATATTAATTTATGCATGGATAATATAGGCAGAGTGTACATGAATACAACTGTATATGTGCCTAATGCAAGTAGAATGTATATCAATATAATTATATATAATTTTCCAAGTTGTATTTCTTAGTAAAATAGCTTACTAATTTGGCCTTACTTCTGGCCAAAAAATTAGCTTTATTTTGAACCAACCAGTTATAACTGTTCTAATGCTTACAACCTAATTTGCACATAGTCATTGTTGCAATTATCCCTGTTGAAATCTAACTTCTATGTCCATAGTGATGGCGAAGGATTACAAAAGGCCGGTTCATTTTTAGCATGTTGAACCTACCACATGTTCCATCCTATTAATTACTCTCTTAGCTTATTTTAAATTGCTCCAACTTGCTCAAACCTTTTCTAACTCCTTCAAATGCTTCAAACCGCTCAAACAAAGATAAAAGAAAAAGGAAAAAAAAAGGACAAACATTGCCATGGAACAACCTCCACCAAGAAAGATAATAAGGTATAATTTTTTGAAAAAAATAAAATTTGTTTAACAAACTTGTGAATAGGAAATTTTAAAACATAACAAAGACTATGGACACAATTTCATCTTAACTGAGATGGATAATTGGTGAAACATACTGCTAGCAACATGAGATTGGCTATCATTCACCTTGATATTATAAAATTCAATCAGCAAGGGCAAAATTATAATTTTTATTAGTGAAAGCCTTCAATCTTGTATGAATTTTTAATTCCCGAACACCTTTTAACACAAATCAAAAAAAAAAAAATCCAACATTCAATCATGCATTACAATTATGCTCAACTCTTCTATTGCGTAATTTTTTGGATGTATTGTAAATTAGAATTTTCTATTTCACAAATGTAGTCATCTATCCTCATAAACATTTGAAAAACACTCGAAAATACTTGAAAATGTTCCAAAACATTCCAACCTACTTCTATTCGCTCCAATGTGCTCCCGACATGTCCAACCTACTAATTGCTAATCCAATCTATTTTAAACTACTCCAATGTTCTCCAACCCATTAACGCTCCTCTAATATACTTAAATCGAATGGGACTAAATTACCAATGATAATAAAGCTGTGTGAGATGGAGAAAGACTCTGTGTGATTAGCTGCACTTCACAATTGAGTAGTTTTCTTTTTCCCCTCTTTGCTCCCGTAAGAAAACTAGAATATGAACCCATAATCTTCAAAGTTAGAGTTAAAGAAATTTATATTGTTACAAACAAATCACTCAACATGAAAGGGGTCAGTTTGTTAGAGAAATACTTAAATAAATACACGAGCTACGCACAAAAATGGGGTTAGACGGTGAGCAAATAGCAATTAAGTTGTTGTTTCGCTTCTTTTTCTTTTTTTTAAAGTAAAAATATCAAATTAAGGGACAATCATTAGTGAATTAATCTATGATTAGGTAGAGCATTAAATTAAAGGGTGAACAACATGACAATTTAACAACTTAAAGAGATGTATTCAGCGGAGGGCAGTTGGCTGAAAATCACACATTACATATAACTTGTAAAGAAAAAGATGGAAGTAAATTAATAATTAAAAAGAAAAACCATTAATAAAAAATGAAAAATTCAAGTATACGTTACTCTATGTGCACACCGATATGGCTTCGTCTTCCTCTCCCCAACTTCTTGCAGTGCCATCCACCTTCTCCCTCTCTCTCTCTCTCTCTCTCTCTCTCTCTCTCTCTCTCTCTCTCTCTGGCTTTCTCTCTCTTAGCTTCGAAGTCCATTTTTGAGGTGATAAAAAGTGCTTGAAACTCTTCTTAAAGTGTTGGTATAAAAGTTCGAAAGTTGCCACATTGAGGTGGTGTTGGGAATCTTCTAATTAATTCTATGTTTCTTCTCCGGTTAGAGTTACTGAAACTTGCTGCTAAAGGTGCCCTGAAAGGAAGAAGAGGAGAAATGGGTTCTTTCCGTAGCCCAAATGAGACCAGACAAAGATTCTATGCATCAATGTGAGTGTTTCTTCTTAAATTTGTTTCTCTTCCTGTCTCCTACTTCTACGCAATTATATTCGATCTTGAATATATCTGATCTAGCACTTCAATGCAATATACTACTTATTTTCAATTGTTCTTCTTTCTCTATTTCACCCCTTGACAAAGTCACTGACAAAGTCAGGTTAGGTTGCCTATAATTCACTCCTTGGGGTGCGGCCCTTCCTCGGACCTTGCGTAAACGCGGGATGCTTGTGTACCGGGCTACCCTTCTTTCTTTATTTCAATTAATTAATTTCTGATATGAAATTTTATTCATATTTTTGAATCTAAATACGAATAAAGAACGTGAAATTATACTTTATACCCATTGAAATTGATGTTTTGTTACATGTTTGATCTAATCTTTCATTTTTACTTGTACTTTATTTCCAAGGTAATCCAACCATAGCCACTGAATTTTTAAATCTGTATTTGGTTTGAGGATCTATAATTTTAGTCTCTATACTCATTACAGGCCAATTAGCTATTCATCTTGTCTAACATTTCTCCCTCGCACTCTACGAATAAATATAGAAGAAATATATATACCAAATCCATAATCTAAATTGAAAATCAAATCTGCATATCTTGCCTTCTTGTTCCCTTTCTAGGATCCTACATTATTCACACAATGCATCATGACAATAAATCATTAAAATTGTTAAAAACCCAATTATGCATATACTACAAAAAATACATCAATTTTGCGACAGAAATACCGACGGTTTCCAACGGAAAAAACGACAGGAAACAGTCCGTCGGGAATCCGACGAATATGATTCGACGAATTCCAACGGAATCCGATGGTAATTCCGACGGGTGCATACTTTGGAGACTGGCAGAATTGCAGGGGTCAAATTTTCCGACAGAAAATTCCGTCGGAATTTCCGTCAGAAAATTGGCCTCTCACAAAAAAAAAATTTTTGACACAATTTTATTTGTATTAAAGAAAAAAATTAAATCATCACATAAACCATGACATAAATAAAAGTAATAATGATCAAATATAAAGTTTTATATTTGAAAATAAAAATATGTTAAATCAAACATTAATCACGATAAACATTAATCACGATATCCATCAAACACAAATATCAACTGTTTTGGACCTACATGCAGATCATAAAAATTAATTAGAATAAGATAAATTTGTGGGATCATGGTCATTTTCGGAGTCTTCTTCATCATCAGTGTTTAAGTTGATTTGGTTGGAAGAACCTGCACTTTGTCGGTGGCAGCGGCACTGGCGGCGGCAATACTTGGAAAAGCAAGACCGTAAAAAATATCAATTAACTTAACTATTTCAACTTTAAACAGCAAATTAACCACAAAAATTACTTACCGTTCAATTTTCCCGCCTCCGAATTCTTCAAATCTCACTTTCTCCCTCTTCCTTCTCCTCCCTCTCTCTCTCTCTTCGAACCAGAGCTTCTCTCTCTTCACTTGCAAATGGCCATGAAAAGTACCCTTCCCCAAACTTAAAAACAGGGAAGATGCACCTCGTTAAATCCGCCCAGATTTTTTAGGGGAAATCCGACGGGGACGACGGATTCTGACTCCGTCGAAATCTTCGTCGAAACCGTCGGAATTTCCATCGGAAATTTGAAATCCTGTCGGCCTCGTTTCTTTTTCCGTCAGGCCTTCTGAATTTATACGACGATCGTTCGAGACGTCGCTTTTTCCGTTTTTTTTTTCCGTCGGGCCTTCTGAATTTCTCGCTCGCACTCTACGAATAAATGTAGAAGAAATATATGTACCAAATCCATAATCTAAATTGAAAATCAAATCTGCATATCTTGCCTTCTTATTCCCTTTCTAGGATCCTACATTATTCACACGATGCATCATGACAATAAATAATCAAAATTGTTAAAAACCCAATTATGCAAACTTAGGCCGTGTTCGGTAATAGCGTTTTGTGTTTTGACCAGGTCAATACACTAATTAGTTAATTTTTAGTGTCTGATAAACTAGTGTTTTGACTAACATTTTAAGTAGCGTTTTTAAAGAGCTAATAGTATTAACGTTTGACATTTAAAAGTAGCGTTTCATATTTTTTAGCCAAAAAATATCCTTTAAAAATTTTATTTTTGGAAATTATCTGTATCCTTTTATGTCAGTTTATATTAATTAGCTAGCACAACCGCTGAATTTACCGAACATATTAGTTTCAACCGCTAATCTAAACAGTTGTCCGCTAACAACTAAATTAGAAACGCTATCTGCTATCTGAACCGCTATCCGCTACCTGAACCTCTATTTGCTAACTAAACAGCTAATTTTGCCGAACAGGGCCTTAACCAACACATACGTACGTCGATAGCATACTGACACTATGATGACGAATTTTCAATTAACTTTCAGCTTGATACTAGATCCTCACACTTAAGTTTGATAGAGGGTATTTCGAGAAGTCATCATCCAGTCTTTAGGGCGTGGGTTCGTGCTGGATTGACTTGCTTCCTATCTTGCAATCAAGCTTAAATGGTAATGCATGCCAGCGTGGTAAGTTACCACATAAAAAAAAAAAACAAAAGAAACAGAAGGAAAGACAATTGCACAACTTTTTTTTTTTTCATTTTCACCGTCTTTTGTTAAGTGCACATAATTTCATTTATACGTTATCTTCTTCGGAAGTTCACTTAGGCACTTTCTTAGTCTGAGGGCTTTTGTCATTAGTAGAAGTGTTACAGAAAAATTGATGTTTTTATTTAAGGGGTTGACCTATATCATTTTAGGCACCTATCCTATAAGCATTCTACGTGGATAATACTTAACCACAACTATTAAGTAACCAAAAAACGAAAGTTGTAAAATCCACAACTTTCACAAATTTATGCCAATGACCTGAGATTCGAGACCTTTACCTTGAATTAAAATGTTCTGATAGATTACAATGCTATTAAAAAAAGGGTCAAATTCAAAAAGATTAATTAATTAATTCATGGTCAAAAGTTCAAGATTTTTTTTATATTTTCTAACACAGCATCTAATCGTGCACTAGGAATGCGCAGGAAATTAAGCAACTTAGCATTGAAGAAGTAGAAAGCAAGAAACAAAGTAGGAAAGCAAAGTGACAACCGTCGACGTCGTACGGCAGAAAATTAATATATATATATATAGAACTTGTCCGGTGTTCTCGTCATGACTCTGTTCTTCGAAAACAACGTTGTTCGGATAATTACTTCGCAATCGCTCATGGGTCCCCATCTTGTTCAACGTCCATAGCTCTATCCATAATTTGGAAACCAAATATAGGTAGCAATTGCGTACGTTTGATCCATCGCATCCAATGTTAAGTCTAGATATGATAAAAGCTAATTTGAGACTTAAGATTAATACTTTATGAACAGACTTACATTCGAAATAGGTAATTTGACTTAAACTAGAAATTTGAGCAAAAATTGATTTGAATTTTTCATCCAAAGTTATTTTTCTTTGTGAGACAAGTTTATTGGACCATATAATAACTTATCCAAGTCAATTGGAATCATAAAGTCTTATTTGGTGATGATTTAAGGGGATGAGAGGTGGCCGAAACTCTCATCTCTTGAAAACCACCGCTACTGGAGTGGGTCCTCTTGAACACAGATAGAGTAGCTAACGGGAACCGAGGCCCGATACGTGGAGTGATTGCCTTGAGAGGCTGGAAAGATGAATGGGCACAAGACTTTACTGTAAATGCAAGGATCTGTACATCGGTTATAGCTTGGAATTGAAGGCAGTGCTGAGGGGGTATTTAAACTTGCACCATACTTAATTTGGATACATTTCGTACAAGTGACGTTGCTAGTATTTTGTTTGCCAGCAACATAGTGTTGCTTGGCCCTGATCTATTAGTTAGCAAAGATATATTTCTTGGGATGTAGCCCTTCTTTCACAGTCAAAAAAAGGCAATTTGAATCGAAAATGATCTAATACAATCCAAACAAAATCAAAAATTTTATTAGTTCATACATGACCTGACTGAAAATCAAATTGTGCTACCAAATCTAAGCGACTCATGTGTCAAGTCTACGTAATTCAGACTCTTAACATTATTAAAATTAACAAATGAGTCATTCGCCTTGAATTTGGACAAATTCGTTTCAAGTTAAATTATGTCAGAGAAGATGGGCAATGCCATAAGTAAGGTCATTTTGATGTCATCCTTAAATCTATTCTTTCGGATCATAATCCAATTGAGTTTTCGCAAAAAATACAGCCGACTTTGATAAAATTTCTGGCTAGTATTGGTTAAATGATATACAATCCAATTGGCCAGGCGACAAATGACTACAATCCGACTAGCGTTACTTTGGGTATTCAGCGTGAGGGCCTTGGGGGCTGTTAGTTCTCGGGTGTTCAGATTGGCAACCAGTGGGTACAAGTGTTTTATCAATTATTCAATCCCACAATACTTGTTTCTGCATGCTTGATTTTACTCCTAGTAGGTCAGTATTATTTTTTGGTCTTGGATGCTTCATTTGACTGGAGTCGAGTTATTGTTGGCCCAATAAGAGGTAGAGGTTTCTCATCACAGATCTCTCCGTTCATAAGATTCGAACTCAAGACCTTACTTAAAAGAAACAAGTGTCAATTTGAACGAGCTGACTCCTAGTGAGTCGACATTATGAATATGTCGTTTTTTCATCCCCCGCCCCAAACCGGCATTTAATTGGCTCTTTTTATGTACGTCATTTTATTAGGAGAGATATGAAAAAAAGAATACAAAAAACCACGTCATCATTTAAGTAGAAGTTTAAAACTTTCTTCTGAAAACAGTTGATATGCTCAGACCAAGTTGTCCTTTAATGATTCTAGTTACCATGACATGAGTATTGTATTGTGTAAGAAAACAATTAAAATTAAGCATATTTGATGCCCATTTTCAAATTACCCTCACAGGGAGAATTGTCTTACATTTTATGACATTTAAATATACTAAATTATTGGCATTCCGTTTGAGATTTGTGCAATATTCACAATTCTACTTAAACTATGTCGTTAATTACTTAATATTATAGTTTATCTTTTCTTTTCGTTTGCTATGAAAATTTTTTTGATTCAAAATAATTCTGCGTAGTTCTTATATTTGAAATAAAGATAAGCTCTAGCTATATATTTAGTATATATTAATTGACTTTATTTTTCTGTTTCTTATTTTACCTTGAAAGATAAAGGGCCAATATATACAATCTCACAACAAATAATAAGGTTGACATTCCATCATGCTTGGTCAAAAACATAAGCATTCATGTTCTCCTATGCACTACGAGTAACTCCACTTCCTAAATTTAATTTGCTTAAAATTTCAAATGATTATGTGCCAAGTCTAAAACATTGCCCGTAATTTTGCTTGGCAGTGAAGACATATACAAGAGGAAGTTGCAAAAAAGCAAAACACAAGATTCGGAGAAAGCATCCAACATAACAGGCCAAGAGCATAGGGGTGTGAGAAGCAAGTTTTCAGTATTGAAACTTGCCTTTGTCGTCATCGTTTCTGGAGCTTTTATCACCTTGTTCCTTAATTCCACTTCTATTTGCAGGCATGACCACTCCTCGTCTTATATCTCAAGGTACGCAAGTCTACATTTCTTAATATGCTTTTGTTTTGTTTTTATTCACGCTTATGTCTTTAAACGTAACCCTTTTGATAAAATCTATTAGAAAGTTGCGTTCATCTTCACATAACTCTTTATATTATGCTTTTAATAGTGCTGTTATTATTCTAGGTGATTGGAGTCATGTCTAATCTATCCAACATAAAAATTTTTTGAAGCCATCTATCTGATATATGTAAAAAAGGGACGACAACTATAATCAATAAAAAAAAAACAATTTATTTCTTGTGCACAATAGAGTATAGTATCTTCACATGATTTAGGCAAAAAAAATTGTGTAAAAATTTTAATCCAACAATTTTACTACAAATTGCCTATGTAAATTATATAAAAGTGTGAATTCCTTCAGATCAATTGGAGTCTTATAAGTAGTTAATTGTGTCAGTGTTGATCCCGTTGGAGAAGCTATCAGTATAGGGTTTCACTTATAGAATTTCATTCTTAAAACTACTTAATAAACCTTACATTTTACTTAAAATATTCTACATTTGTACCAAAATATTGGACGGAAAATACTCTCTTTGCAATTCTAAGTTATTGGTAGGCCAGTGACATTTGACCCTCCTATTGAACCTTAAGCCTTAATTGATGGTAGGCTACTGAACCTTGGCCCCCAGCCGTTGAACCTTACGGTAAGAACTCTAGCGTACTAGTTCGTCTAGTTTGGATGCAGGAGATCCAATGAACTTTAGCCAATGCAGCTGACTTTCCCTAGGTCGTATCATTCAGGCCAAACATAATGAACAGGTGGATATGGGGCAGCAATGAAGACCCAAGATACACATCTAACCTCCAAATAAATTGGGATGACATCTCAAAAGTGCTTGACCAACTCAAAGAGAAAGAGTACCATACAATTGGGCTCCTAAACTTCAACCAAGATGAACTCAGGTTATGGAGCCAAATGATTCCTGATGCTGAACACACCATCCTACACTTAGACCCTGCAGACGAAAACATAACCTGGGAAACCTTATACCCTGAATGGATCGATGAGGAAGAAGAAGAGGATGTACCCATTTGCCCGAATTTGCCCAAGCCCGACCCACCAAGAAAACGGGTTGATCTGATAGTAGTGAAGCTGCCTTGTGGGACCCACAAGAAGAACTGGTCGAGAGACGTGGCACGGTTACACTTGCAACTTGCAGCTGCATGGCTTGCTGCATATGCCAAAGGAAATTACCCTGTTCACTTGCTATTTGTTACCAACTGCTTCCCAATACCAAACTTGTTCCCTTGCAAAGAGCTTGTCAAACATGAAGGGAATGCCTGGTTGTATAAGCCTAACTTCGATGCTTTGAGGGAGAAACTCCAGCTTCCTGTTGGGTCTTGTGAACTTGCTCTTCCTCTCCAGGACACAGGTAATTTCATGCTATT
>NCQV01088321.1:0-37897 GCA_002740545.1 Lophocereus schottii | reverse complement strand
AAGAATGTAAAAGAAATGAGAGGAGCAAATGAAGATTTGAAAGAAATTTTGTGTTAAGGTGAAGAAAAGGGAGAAAAATGGAAGAAATTTGAGTGAAAATGGAAAAATTTTAAAGGTGGAATGAAGGGTGCTAATGGAGGTTGAAGTGACAGAAGAAGAGTTTATCACAAACTTCAAAATCAAATGTTTGCAAAAGAAGGTACCACCTCAAATAATTGGGATGAAGGTCTTTCTAACGCGTCAAGTGCTGCCAAACAATGTGGTCGGCATATAAAATTATCTTATGGTGGACTCCATTAGATGGACCACCATCAAACTCGATTCTGAAATCAAAATCATACTCAACTCTATCTTTTAGAGGTAACGGCACTTGCATTCGGGCAAACTGCAATAATCACTATAAAAATCCCTACTAAAACTAGAGGGCTCATCCTTGGCCATGCAAGGTGGAAAATGGGCATCCATACTCACCTTGGAACAATCAAGTTCAAGACCCTCATAGACACATACTAAAAAATGGAGGATCATTAAGACACAATCATCGGGCTTCTTAATCTCATCAAAAATAATCACATTACACCCATAACAAGCTACAGAAGAAGAGGAAAAATCTCGGTCTTTAACCAAAATGAATTCAACATGGTGATCCCCCACATCAAATGTCAACTGCCCCCTTTACGTCAATTTGGCACCCCGCAATGGCCGAGAAGGGCCTCCTAAGAATAATTTGGGTGTAGGCTTCTTTGGCTATATCAAGAACCACAAAGTCATTAAGCACAGAGAAATCACCTACTTTAATGGGAACATCCTCCATAATACCCAAGTGGGACTTCACAGAACTATCCTCTAATTACAGTGTAATAGGGGTGGATTGTAGCTGTCCTAGTCAAGCCTCTTAAAAATGGAATAGGGCATCAAACTCACGCTTTAACCAAGATCGCATAAAGCCCTATCAATACTCACATTTCCTATCAAGTAGTGGATGCGAAAACTACCGAGGTCCTTAACCATAGTAGGAAGCTTATCGTGAACTACAACACTACACTCCCCTTCTAAGGCTATGGTCTCATGTTTATTAACCTTCCTCTTATAGGGGAAAGGTAAAGGAGTCATGTGAGCTAGCGGGGAAGTGGGTGTAGATGTCTCGCTCACAACATTCTGCTCCTCACCATCCTTCTGAAACTTAGCACCCTCAGAACCCTCTAATTCACATCTCAAGATAACACAATTGCACAGCTCCATAAGATTAAGTTCGAGCTTACTTGGGAGTCTACTAAGGGTGTAGATGAAGAGTTGGCTTGTTGGGTAATTTGGTCTTCCAACATTTTATCATGAGTACTAAGCATATGAACCTCAGAGGCTAATTGCTTGAGATATTCATTTTGCTTTTGTTATGCTAAAAGCATATTCTCCATCATGCCTTCTAAACTAGATTTTTAAGGGACTTGATAGGGATTAGGCGATCTTTGAAATCTAAAGGTTGGTCTAGAATTTATGTGAGGAACAAGAGAAGAGTTAGATCTATATAAGAAATTGGAGAGATTCTTCTAACTCGGATTATAAGTATTCAAAAAAGGCTCATTAGTCGGTCTAGGGTTGAAATTGTTCACATAATTAGCTTGGCCACTAACATCTTGGGTAAATGAACTCCCAAGCTAGCAATTCACAATCAAATGCTAACAGCACCACAAATTTTATATGAAGGGGGAGGGGCATTCGAACTAGTGGAATTTACATTCAAACAGTCCAACCTTTGAGTCATGGCATCCACTTTAGCAGAAAGTAAAGTAAGAGTATCAAGTTCCAACATAACTCCGACCCTCTTGGGTTAGCTTCTCTCATTGGACCATCGGTAATTATTGAGCACCATATCCTTAATCAAGTTATAGGCCTCACCCTCATTCTTATTCATCAAAGTGTCATCTGTCATTGCATCCATAGTAGACCACACCAGTTGAGTGACTCCATTGTAAAAGGTTTGAACGATCATCCACCTTTAGAGTCCATGATGAGGGCATAACTACAATAATTGTTTAAACCACTCCCAAGTTTCATAGAGCGACTTATCCTCCCTTTGAGTAAATGTGGTGATTTGATTCCTTAGACTTGTCATCTTGCTAGAGGAAACGAACTTGGCAAGGAAGGCCTTGGTGAGCTCATCCCGAGTGGTTATCGATCCCGGAGGCAATGAATGGCGCCATGCTCGCGCCTTGTTCCTTAATGAAAAAAGAAACCATCAAAGTCATATAGGGTCGGTTAAAAATCCGTTGGTTCAAGTTATCACACACCTCTAAAAACACCGAGAATAGTAGATTTGGATCTTCTATTAGGGTTCCTCCAAATTGTGCTTGTTGCACCATGGACATGAGAGCTAGTTTGAGCTCAAATTATGAGCTTCAACAATCCACTGCTGCAAGAGTAGAGACAACGCAATCTATCGAGTTTTATCCTTCTAAAATGCTAAGAAAAATAAGTGTTGAGTTAGGATGTCTTCTAAAAAAACTGATCTATTGCCAAGTAAATGCTAATTGCTGATATAAGACTTTCACAAATTTAAAACTCCAAGGGATTTGGGTTTGCTTTACCAACAATGAATAGGATCTGATAAACTGAGTATAACTTTACTATTCTTTGGATGAATTAAAGGATGACAATCACGAAGAATTCAATTCTTTCTTTCAAAATAAACTAAATTGCTTAGACTAATCAAGATGTTCTTTCAATGGTTCTTGAATTATTTTAAACTAAGGATCTAGATTGTTCATTTTTCCTCCCAGCATACAACTTTCTCCTGAAAATTACTAAGTTGAGTCTGATCTGGTCCATTCCAATTATAGATTTCTCCTTTTAATACTTTGCCCGACTATTTAGTAATTTTCAAGCACTTTTGACCTAAATTATCCCCAACATTCATAACACAAGATAGATTAAGACATGCCAAATACATAAGGGACAATACTGATAAAATTAAGCTTCTAACTTGATAGTTTTCCTAACAATTCCCTAGACCAAATGAAAACTAGTCACATATGATTATAAAACTAACAAAAGAGATTAAACAAATCATCAAAAACAACCTAGAGCAGTTTTCCTAGAGTTGAAAGAGTTAAGAGAAGAAATAGCTTAGCAATAATGGACTTCTTATTGATTCTTCAATCTTGAGGCCTCTAACTTGTAAGTTACCTTCCTTCAAATCTTTTTCTTGCTCCAAAAATGATAAAAACACTAAAATTTTCGAGTGATTGCTGAGATAGATTGGTTAGGGTTTCTCTTTCTTGTAACCAAGCACGCCTAGATATGGGAGCTATCCAGCAATTGTAGCAACAAAACTAAGGAAAATGAGCTGTTACAGCTGTTCCATGCATGCCACAAACCGTGGCCTTTACCATGGACATTCCATAGGAGCCTCTATCTCAATTGTTTCTTGTTCTTCTTTCTCTCTACGGACATAAGGGTTGGGGGCATCCAAGGTGAGTCAAAAATTCATCATATGACGGTCATTGCCAGGTCGACAGGGTCTTAAAGCCATCAAAAAGCATCAAAGAACTATGCCCAAGAGCAAAATGGGAATTGGGATATAAGTTATAACATAAAGCTCATGAATTCGCTAAAAATACAGCAAAATGACCCAAAAAATGATATAAACTTTAATCACTTATCAAACTCCCCCATGTTTGAACCGTTACTTATCCCTAAGCAACCATGAAATCAGAACTATGATGAAAAATCTCCTCTGGCAGACACTAGTAGCAACATTAATAACCAAAGTGACCCAAAACTTAGCCTAAAAGTGATTGAAACCACAACAAATAGACAAGAGAATGATGTTTTCGAACTATAAGCAAAGATCATCACATCAAATATTAAATCAACCACCCCAATCAACTTAAACACTCATATCGGCACATATAATAGGTTGAGCTAGAAGATCTAATAGAGCCTCATTTTAGTAATGAAGCACTTATCACTAATCATGTGTTTCAACGTATAACTTGGTTCTCTCAAATCTCATTCTAAAGAATCAAATCTACCATAAGCTTGTCAAGCCTCTCCAATTTATTATCATTAGAATACAAAGAACACCAGCCAACCATGAGGACCTAAATAGATTTGTAACGGGGCTATTGGCAAAGGTTTTGAAATGAATAAATATTTTTGGACTGTGGAGCAAAAATCCAAAGATTACGAGAAAAATTATTGCCTCCCAAATCTCCTACAAAAAGAACTCCTCAAGCCAATACATATTGAAAATGCAAACAGGTCTCCTAGGTTCATTCAAAATGAGAGAAAGTGTTGAAATAATCTAATGCAGTATCAATGCCAAATCTTTTATTTAAATTTGTTTTTCATTGTTTTTTTCATTGTTTCTTTTGTATCTTTCTTTTTCTTCTTTTCCTTTTGCTAAAAGACGGATAATGGCATAGAACATTAAGTACCTTTCAACAATTCTCAACCAACTCCCAATAACCAACCCAATTACGACTAAGAAAATTTGTGCGTAGAACTATCAAATCCCTTATTACATTCAAACAAACCACAACTTATATGATCACCCACAAACCATTCCAAATCAAGAAACCAAACTCTGTTGTCTTGGCCAAACAAGGTAAGATATGTATTTGACTAAGGGTTATATTAGAGGTTCACATCAACAAATAATTTCAAGGCTCAAAGGGATAGCAAGGGGAAAATTATGCATAACAAGGGTGGCTATTTGGTCATTGTGGCTCATCAACTCATGCTCAACATAATGGTTAAATCAAGAAGCACATATTTAAAAACTCATAGTCAAACATTTTTATTTACAAATGGACATAACTAAGGGTCAAACTTAAGCTAAAGAAAGCTACCTAGTCTGAAAACTTTATCACCAGAGGATTTTTTTTGTTTTGTTTTGTTTTTGTTTGTTTATTTCATTTTTTTTAAATGCATGATAAACTAAATATACAAAAACTAACCCTAGATGTTACTAAAATAGAAAGAAACCTAAATGCTCCACTAAAAACGCTCTAACTACCCCTAAATGCACAGTCTAATCCAAACTATTCACAATACCCACATACTCACAAGCACAAACACATATTCTCCGAAACGAATACAACTCCTCCATACTTAGAAAAGCATTGCCATTAATGAAAGCACATTTAATCAATGGGGAAGGGGAAGAAAAACTAGAAAGGAGCATGATAGGCAGAAGAAGGTAGGTGGAGCTGACATATATGCCAATCACGCTAAGTTTCAAGACAAGCCCTAGAGTTTTGAAAATATTAATTTTAGGAAGCAAACATCCCATAGAGCTCATCATGTCGCTCTTGAACAAAGTCACGAATGACGGTATGCTCAGATTGGGCATAAGACGTAAGGAATGGTGCTCCTCTTCGATGGACTAAAGGGTAGTGTTGATATCAGTGTAGGCATGGGAGGAGAAAAGCTGGGACAAGTGAATAGATGGGATTGTGGTGAAGAAGGAGGCACGGGATAGACTAATTTTTCATCACTGGGCATGAAGGAAAAGTTATCTGGGCTCAAAAGAACAATTTGGTCAACATTTAGAAGAGTCATAAGCCTATTTGTAGGGTAAATACAACACGTTCAACCACCCTCCACCTTGCGTAATTTCATTTGTTCAAAGGCTTTTAATGCCAGCCTCTCAAACCTAGACACTCTATCATTAAGGTTGGGCTCAATAGCAACCGACCTAGCTATAGGGGTTATAAGATCCCCAATCACTATCCTCTTAGCAAAACTAATAGCTACACTCAACAATTGACTAGAAAAGAGGGACCTAGGTTAATACATATCCCTTGCAACATGCTGTACAAGACGTATACCTTGGACAGACAAGACACATTCAAAATATCCTTCAAGCAAACAATCCACGTACAAGGACACATTGGGTAACTTGAAATCAGGGATTTGAAATAATTGTGCCTTTAGAGTGACTAGCATCATATTGATAATTCCAAGTAAGGGTACACTAAAAAGCATTCGGATTAAACTCTACTAAGCACATGTCATCGGTCCAAATCCAAACTAGATAGAAAACCGAATATACTATTAACTGCAGTTAAATTTAATTCATAGAATTTCAAGTTCAGATAAAATAAGATGTAACCCTCTTGACATGGGACCATTCATGACTGCCACATGCAAGATGCTCATAAACTCTTGAGTGAGATCATAATATATGTGGCACTGTGTCTCTAAAAATCAACCCATATCCCCATGAGCAAACAACCAATGAATATCATCAAGTAATCCTAAGCTAGTTAACAAATCCTCATCAAAATACCTAGTAGTAATAATAATATTACTACTCAATGCATTATAAATAGCAACATGCTTAGGATTAGTCAAACCAAGTGGGTTAGGAGGATTACATTGATTCTATGTGTTGGTGGCTTATTGGGAAGCCTATTGGGTTGCTGGACTTGATGCTGCCATTCGTTGAGTAGTCTGGGTTTGCTTCTTTGGGGCCATAGATGTGGAATGTGTTGTGGATGGTTGTGCTAGGAATGAAATCCTAACTATAGGAAAATGTTGGCCAAATAAAAGATAATGGAGAAGAAATTAAGAAGGAAAAATTAAAATTGGAAAGAAAAGAAGATGAAAGGGCGTGTAGAATAGGGGAGTTATGGAGATGCAAGAATTAGAAGAAATGAGAGGAGAAATGAAGATTTGAAAGAAATTTGGTGTTAAGGTGAGGAAAAGGGAAAAAAATAAAAGAAATTTGAGTGAAAATAGTGATATTTTGAAGGTGGAATGAAGGGTGTTAGTGGAGTGTAAAGTGACAGAAGGAGAGTTTAAAGAGAGAAATAGGCGAAGGAATGAAGAAGAAGAATGAAGAAATCGGGTTAAAGGAGAAGAAAACCCTTTGACCACGGACAACTGCCCCACCATGGATGGTGCATGGTCAGCTTGCTAGAAATTTTTTTGGGTTTCTGGGCAGGAGTGCCACAGAACATGGCATACACCACTAGGCCTTCGTGGTAGCTTCTGTCTTGTCTTTCGAAAAACACTCTTATTACATTCTTTTGTGGTTTTTTTTTTTTTGCTTCCTGTTTTTTTCTTTTTTTTGAACAATACGGAAAAGGAAATACAACTATATAAAATGAAATAAAAAGAAAGCTATAAAAGGACTTAGTTGACTCCCAAGAAGTTCTCTTTAGGGTCGAGAGCTCGACCATCACCTTTGTGTAGGCTCGGGATTGGTAAGGGTGTCCAATGATGAATTAGATGACTCAGCTACTGGAAACCCTTATCATGAACCTCGAAATCAGATGTTTTCCAGAGAAGGTACCACCTTATATAATTGGGATGAAGGTCCTTCTTAAGCGTCAAGTGCGTCAAACATTGCAATCGGTATATAAAATTATCTTCTAGTGAACTCCACCAGATGGGCCACTATCAAACGTGACTCCTCAATCAAAATCATACTCAGCTATGACTTTAGGAGGCAATGACATTAGCATTCGGGAAAAATATAATAATCACTTAGAGAATCCTTATGAAAAGAAGAGGGCTCGTCTGTGGCCATGCAAGGTGCCAAACGGGCATCCAAACTCACCTTAGCACAATTAAGTTAAAGATAGTTAGTATACACAATCAAAAATAGAGGATCATCAAGATAAAAATCATCACGCTTCTTAATCTCCTAAAAAGTAATCACATCATACCCACAACATGCTAAAGAAGAGGAGGAAAAAAACTTCGTCTGTAAACAAATTGAATTCATCATGGCACTCCCCCACATCAAATGTCAGCTGCCCACCCTTACATGAATTTGGCACAATGACCAAGAAGGGCCTCTTAAGAATAATTTGGGATTAGGTGTCTTTGGCCATATCAAGAACCACAAAGTCATTAAGCACAAAGAAATCTCCTACTTTAATGGGTACATCACCCCAAATATCCAAAGGGGTCTTCACAGAATGCTATAGGCGTGGATTGCAGCTAACCTAAGTAACGGCTCTTGAAGATGGAATAGGGCATCAAACTAAGACTTGAACCAAGATCGCATAAGACCCTGTCAATACTAACATTTTCACTCAAGCAAAGGATGGAAAAAACTTCCTAGGCCCTTAAGCTTAGCAGGAAACTTACCGTGAACTACAGCACTACACTCCACTCCTAAGGCTATGATCTCATATTTATTAAGCTTCCTCTCATGGGGGAAAGGTAAAGGAGTTATGTGAGCTAGCGGGAAAGTGGGTAGAGAGCTCTCACTTGCAACATTGTTCTCCTCATAATCCCCTTAGGCTTAGCACCCTCGGAACCCTCTAATTCACCTCTCAAGATAACACAATTGCATTTCTCGCTAGAATTAGGTTCGAGTTTACTTAGGAGTCTGCCAAGGGGTGTAGGTGAAGTGTTAGCTTCTTAGGTAATTTGGGCTTCCAACATTTTATTACGACTGTTAGGCAAATCAACCTCGGAGACTAATTGGTTGTGATATTTATCTTGCTTTTGTTGTGTTAAAAGCATATTCTCCCTCATGGCTTCTAAACTAGATTTTTGAGAGGATTGTTGGGGATTAGACTGTCTTTTAAATCAAGAAAACGGCCTAGAATTCATGTGAGGAACAAGAGAAGGGCTAGACTTATATGAGAAATTAGGGTAATTCCTCCAACCGAATTATAAGTATTGGAAAAATGGTCATTGGTTGGTCTGGCATTGAAATGGTTAACATCATTAGCTTGATGACTAACATCTTGGGCAAATGGCCTCCGAACATGGCAATTCACAGTCAAATGATCAACGGAACCACAAATTTTACATAAATGGGGAGGGGGATTTGAAATAGCAGAATTTACATTCCAATGGTCCAACCTCTGAGTCGTGGCATCCACTTTAGCGGAAAGTAGAGTGAGAGCATCAAATTTCAACTTACCTCCAACCCTCTTGGGTTGGCTTCTCTCATCAGACCATTAGTAATTTTTGAGTGTCATTTCCTTAATCAAGTTATAGGCCTTATCCTTCGTCAGTAGACAGTACCAGTGGACTGACTCCATTGTAAAAGGTTTGAACGATCATCTACCTATCAAGTCTATGATGAGGTCATAACTACTGCAAATGTTTAAACCGTTCTCAAGCTTCATAGAGCAACTCATCCTCCCCTTGAGCAAAAGTGGTGATTTGTTTCCTTAGACTTGTCATCTTGTTATTAGAAGAAAACATGGTAAGGAAGGCTTTGGTGAGCCCATACCAAGTGGTTATCGATACAGAAGGCAATTAATGGAGCCACACACTACCTTATCCCTTAACGAAAAAGGAAATCATCAAATTTGTATGGCGTCGATTGAAACTTTATTGAACTCCAACTTGTGACACACATCTAAAAAGACTTAGAGGTGTAAATTTGGATCGTCCATCGAGGTTCCTCCAAATTGTGCTTGTTGCACCAAGGATACGAGAATTGGTTTGAGCTAAAAATTATGAGCGTCCACAGTTAGCCTTGCAGTACTCGAAGTGATGTTGTCGAAGTGTCCTTCTTTGATTTCCTCTTACTCCTGCCATTTTTTGAGAGATTTCTTGAGTTTTTAGCTTTTTCTCCTCTAACCTTAGCTTCTTCCACCTCGAACGAAAAGTCCTTTTTGTCTCAGGCGATTTAGAAAGGGAGGTTATTTTGCATAAAAAAAGGGGGAAATCCTGCAAGGCCACCACAACCACTACCAAAGCAAATCAAAATAATAATAAAAAAATACTTAGTCAATTTTTAAAGGACTAATTAAATATTTTACAAGTTGGTCCCTGGCAATGGCACCAAAAATATGACACTGCAGAACCGCACGGATGTTATAGTTTAGATTAAAATATCATTCCCATAGAGACCAATACAATTTACTGAGTTTTATCCTTCTAAAATGCTAAGCAAAATAAGTGTTAAGTTGGGATTTTTGCTAAAAAAAATAATCTATCACTAGATGAATGCTAATTATTGATGTAAGACATTTATTAATTAAAAATGCCAATGGAGTTGTTTCACCAACAATGAATTAGATCCGGTAAATTGAGTATGTTCTTTTTCTTCTTTAGATGAATCAAAGGGTAACAGTCATAAAGAATTCAATCCTTTTTTCAAAATAAATTGAATTTTTTAGACTAATCAAGATGTTCTTTCAATGGTTCATGAATTAGTTCAAACTAAGGATCTAAATTGTTCATTTCTCCTCCCAACATACAACCTTCTCTTAAAAATTACTAAGTTGAGTCTGATCTAGTCCATTCTAATAGCATATTTCTCCTTTCAATACTTTGCCCAACTATTTAGTAATTTACAAGCAATTCTGGCCTAAATTGCCCCCAACATTCACAACATAAGATAGATTGAAACATGCCAAATACATAAAGCACAATATTGATAAAATTAAGCATCTATTCCAACTTCATAGTTTTGCTAAGAATTCCCTAGATTAAAGGAACTCACACATGATTATAAAACTAACAAAAGAGACTAAACATATTATCAAAAACGACCTAGAATAGTTCTAATAGAATTCAAAGTGTTGAGAGCAAAAATAACTTAGCAAGAACACAGTTCTTCTTGATTCTGTAATCTCCAAGGCTCTACCTTAGGAATTACCTTCCTTATAATCTTCTTCTTGCTCTATGAATGATAAAAACACTAAACGTTTCGAGAGATTGCTGAGATAGAATGGTTAGAGTTTCTCTGTCTTGTAGTCAAGCACGATTGGACATAGTAACCACCAAGGAATTTTAGCCACAAAACCAAGGAAAACGAACAGTTATAGTTGTTACAAAAGGCACGCCACAGACCATGGCCTTCAATATAGACAATATGTGGGGGGCCTCTGTCTTAATTGTTTCTTATTCTTCTTTCTCTCCACAGACATACAAGGTGGGGGGCATCTGTTGTGAGTCAATAACTAATCATATGAGATACAAGGTTAGGTCGAAAATGCCTCAAATCCTGCAAAAAGAACAAAGAATTATGCTTAAGCGTAAAATGGGAATTTGGGGTATAAATTATAATGTAAAGCTCATAAAATCGCTACAAATGCAACAAAATGACCTAAAAAAAGATATAACCTTCAAGCACTTATCAAACACCCCTATGCGTCAACCGTTAATTATCCCTAAGCAACCATGGGATTGGAACTATGATGAAAAACCTCCTCGGGTAGGCATTAACAACAACATCAATAGCCAAATCGACCCAAAAATTAGCCCAAAAGTGATTGAAACCGTAACAAATAGATAAGAGAATGAAGTTCCTGAAATATAAGCAAAGATCATTACATCAAATATTGAACCAACCACTTACATCAACTTAAACACTTATATTGACACATGCAACAGGTTGAGTTAGAAGACCCTATAGAACCTCACTTTAGCAATGAAGCACTCATCACTGATCATGCACTTTAAAGTATAAATTGGCTCTCTCAGATCTCATTCCAAAGAATCAAATATACTATAAGCTTGTTAAGACTCTCCAATCCGTTACTATAAAAATGTAAAGAACGCTAGGCAATCATGAGAATTTAAATAGGGTTGTAACGGGGTTATTAGCAGGGGTTTTAAGGGGAATAAATATTTTGGGATTGTGGAGGAAAAAGCCAAAGACTAAGATCAAAATTACCGCCTCCAACTAGAAAGGAGGTAGAGGTTAAGATATATGCCAATCATGCCAAATTTCAAGAGAAGCCCTAAAGTCTAAGAAATATTGATTTTGGGAAGCAATTATCCCACAGAACTCATCGAGTCACTCCTGAACACACACAACAAGACACAAATCATAAGGCTTCTTAATCTCATAAAAAATAATCATATCACACCCACAACAAGCTAAAGAAGAGGAGGGAAAGCCTCGATCTTCAAACAAACTGAATTCAGCATCGTGCTCTCCCATATCAAATGTCAATTGCCTACCTTTACATCAATTTGGCACCCAACATTTTATTATGAGTGCTTAGCACATCAACCTTAGAGGCTAATTGCTTAGGATACTCATCTTGCCTTCATTGTGTTAAAAGCACATTCTCTATCACGGCTTCTCAATTAGATTTTTACGGGGCTTATTGGGGATATGGAGGTCTTTGAAATCCAAGGGGTGGCCTAGAATTCAAGTGAGGAGCAGGAGGAGGATTAAACCTATATCAGAAATAGGGGTGATTCCTCCAATCCGAATTAGAAGTATTAGAAAAAAGCGGCATTGGTCAATCTGGGGTTAAAATTGTTAACATAATTGGCTTGGTCACTAACATCTTGGGTCAATAGACTCCCAACTTAGCAATTCACCGTCAAATGGTCAATGAAACATAAATTTTACATAAATGGGGTGGGGCATTCGAACTAGCATAATTAACATTCAAGCAGTCCAACCTTTGAGTGGTGGCATCTACTTTAGCAGAAAGTAAAGTAACAGCATCAGGTTCCAACTTACTTCCAACCCTTTTAGGTTTGATTCTCTCATTAGACCATTAGCACTTATTGAGCACTATCTTCTTAATCAAGTTATAGGCCTCATCCTTCATCTTGTTCATCAAGATCTCATCCATTATCTTATCTACAGTAGACCACATCGGTCTAGTAACTCCAGGTAAAAGGTTTGAATGATCATCCACCTTTGGAGTCCATGATGAGGGCATAACTACAACAATTGTTTAAATGCTCCTAAGCTTCATAGAGCAACTGATACTCCCTTTGAGCAAAAGAGGTGATTTAATTCCTTAGATTTGTCATCTTGCTAAGATAAAAGATCTCGGCAAGAACCTTGTTGAGCGCATCCAAAGTGGTTATCAACCCTAAAGGTAATGAATGAACCCACGCTCGCGCCTTATCCTGTAATGAAAAAGGAAACCATTGAAGTTGTATGGAGTTAGCTGAAACTCCATTGAGCTTCAAGGTATCACACACCTCTAAAATGTCTAAGCGATGTAGATTTGGATCCTCCATCAGGGCCCCTCCAAATTTATGCTCGTTGGACCATGGATACGAGAGCTGGTTTGAGCTCAAAATTATGAACTTCCATAGTTAGCCTTGTAATACTCTAAGTGATGCCATGAACATTAAGCGTACTGAAATCCCGAAGCATCCTTCATTGATTTCCTCTAGTGCTGGGCTTTTGCTCCTCTAACCTTAGTTTCTTCTGCCTCGAACTGAAAGTCCTTTCTGTCTTAGCATCGAATTAGAAATGGAGGTGACTAGCTATAAAAGAGGGCCAATCCAACAAGCACCACCACAACCACTACCAAAGCAAATCAAAATAATAATAAAAAAATGCTTTGTCAATTTTTAAAGGGCTAGCTCAATATTTGATAAGTTGGTCCCCAGCAATGACACCAAAAACTTGACACTCCGCAACTGCACAGATGTTGTAGTTTAGATAAACTATCGTTCCACAGAAGCCAATGCAATCTAATGAGTTTTATCGTTCTAAAATGCTAAGAAAAATGAGTACTAAGTTGGGATGTCTTCTAAAAAAACTAGTCTATCGCTAGATGAATGCTAATTACAAATGTAAAACGTTTACTAATTAAAAAAGCCTAGCAATTTATTTCGTCAACGACGAATTAGATCCGATAAATTGAGTATGTCCTTTACTCTTTTTTTAATTAATCAAAGGATAAAAATCATGAATAATTCAATTCTTTCTTTCAAAATAAACATAATTGTTTAGACTAATCAAGTTGTCATTCTTTCAATGATTCTTAAATTAGTTCAAACCAAGGATCTAGATTGTTTATTTTTCCTATCAAAGTGCAACTTTCTCTCAAAAATGACTGAGTTGAGTCTAATTCTGATGATTCCAATAGTGGATTTCTCCTGTTAGTATTTCACCCAACTATTTAGCAATTTCTAAGCAATTTTGGCCTAAATTATCTATAAAATTCACAGCGTAAGATAGATTGAAACATGCTAAACAGATAAAGCACAATATGATAAAATTAAGGATCTAACTTCATAGTTTGGCTTACAATTTCCTAGTCTAAAGGAAAACTACTCCCACATGATTATAAATAACAAATCATTAAAAACAACCTATAACAGTTGTAACGGAACTCAAGGAGTTAACATAAGAAATGGCTTAGCAACAATGGAGTTCTCATTGATTCTTCAATTTTCAAGCCTCTAACTTAGTAATTGCTTCCTTCCAATCTTCTTCTTATAAAACACTAAACTTTTTGTTATATTGGTAACATAAAATGCCTAGGGTTTCTCTTTTTTGCAGTCGAGCACACCTAAATATAGCAGTCACCAAGCAATCTCAGCCACAAAACCGAAGAAAACAAATAGTTATAGTTGTTACAGGCATGCCACAGACCGTGGCCTTCACAACGGACAGTCCGTGGGGGCCTTTGGCTCAGTTATTTCTTATTCTACTTTCTCTCAATAGACATAAAGGCTGGGGGTGTCCATAGAGAGTCACAAACTCATCATATAAGGGTTAATGCAAGGTCAAAATGGTTTCAAAACCTATAGAAGGTATCAAAGAACCATACCCAACCGTCAAATGGGAATTTTGGGCACAAATCGTAACATAAAACTCCTGAATTTCCTAAAAATGCAACAAAATAACCAAAAAAATGATATAAAATTTAAGCTCCTATCAAATACCAATCGACCTAGCTATATGGGTAATAAGACCCCTAATACTATCCTTTTAACAGAACTAGTAGCTACACCTAACAACTGAATGCTTGTCCCCTGCAAGATGCTATGCAAGAAATATAACTCGAATAGATAAGGTACATTGAAACTGTCCTCTCGATCAAACAATCCACAAGCAAACATACATTAGGCAACTTGAATATCGGGATTTCTAATAATTGTGCCTTTATAGTGACTAGCATCATATTGGTAATTCCCAGTTAGTTTATACCAAAAAGTATCGAGATTAAACTCTCTAGGCATATGACGAAGGTCTAGATCTAAACTATGTGAAAAAGCAAAGATACTATTAAAAGCACCTAAATTTAAATCATAGAATTCCCTGTTTGAATACAACGATATATAGCCCTTTTGACATTAGGGAGCACTTGTGAGTTTCACATGTAAAGTACTCAAGAATTCAAGAGTAAACTTGCGATATGTGTGGTCTTGTGTCCCTAATAATTGACCCATACCCCCGCGAGTAAGTAACCAACATATATCATCACCCAATCCTAAGTTAGTTAACAAATCCTTATCAAAATACCAAGTAGCCACAATAATTTTACTATTCAACACATTGTATCCAGCAATATGCTTGGGATTAGTTAGACTGAGTAGGATAGGAAGGTAACCCCGATTCTGTCGTTGGTTGATTGTCGGGAAGCTCGCTGGGGTGCTCGACTCAATGTCCTCACTCGTTAATTAGTTCAAGTTCACTTCTTTGGTTCCATGAATGTCGAATGTGGATTGTTGGGTTTGGAAATCGTAACTGTGGTGAATGGAGTGAAAGGAAGAGTAAATGGAGAATTTTGGGCAAATAAAAGGTAATACAGAAAAACTATGGAAGAAAAATGAAACTTTAGAAGAAGAGAGGATGGAAATGTGGTGTAGAAGATGTGGCATATGGAGATGGAAGAATATAGAAGAAATGAGAGTAGAAAATGAAGAATTAAAAGAAATTTGGAGTTAAGATGAAGAAAACGGAAGAAAATGGAAGACATTTGAGTGAAATTGGTGAAAATTTGAAGGTTGAATGAAGATTGTTAATGGAGGTTTTAGAGAGACAAGGAGAGTCTTGAGAGAGAAAGAGTCAAAGGAAGAAGAAGAAGTACAGTTAAAGGGGAAGAAAAACCCCTAACCCGCGGCAAACTAGATCGCCATGAACCGCGGCCGTGACCACGAGCGGTCCGTGGTCGTCTCTGTCCTTTTATTTTTCTAGATTTCTGGGTAGGAGTGCTACGGACCATGGTATTCACCACTAATGGTCTATGGGCGCTTCTATTTGGACCTGCTAAAACACTCTTATTACTATAATTTCTTGTTTCTTCCTTCTGTTTTTTTTAAAAAAGGAAAATATACAACTATATACAACTATATAAAAAGGAAAGCCATAAAAGATCTTAGCTTGCTTCCCAAGAAGCGCTCTTTTAGGGTCGAGAGCTTGACCTCCTCCTCTATATGTGGTCGGGATCAGTAAAGATAATCAATAAAGAAGTGGGGTCTCAGCTTCTACCTCACCCTCGTCACGAACTGTAAAATTAAATGCTTGCAAAAGAAGGTACCACCTAAAATAAATGGGTTAGAAATCCTTCTAAAGCATCAAATAACGCCAAACAGCATGATGCGCATACAAGATTATCTTGTAATGGACTCCATCCGATAGGTCACTAACTATCAAACTCGACCCCCCAATCAAAGTCATACTTAACTTCATACAATGGCCGCAAAGACATTAGCACTCAGGCAAAACCTCTAGTAATCACTCAAAGAATCCTCATTAACGGCAGTAGGCTCATCCTTAGCTATGCAAGGTGACAAATGGGCATCCAAATCCATCTTGGCATAATAACATGACTTTGCCCTTAGTGAACTGATAGTCAATCTTCTAAGGATCATTTAAACAAAATTCACTGAACGTAACAATCTCATCACAAATAGTCACATTGCATCTGCAACAAGCTAATGAAGAAGAGGAAAAGTCTTGATCTTTAAACAAATCAAACTCAGCATAGCGCTTCCCCACATCAAATGTCAACTGCCCCCCTTTTACATCAATCTTGCAACTCATAGTGGCCAAGAAGGGCCTCCCAAGAATAATTTGGGTATAGATGTCTTTGGTCATATCAAGAACTACAAAGTTAAGCACATAGAAATCAGCTACTTTGATGGGAATATCCTCCAAAATACCCAAAGGGTACTTGACAGAGCTATCCGGTAATTGGAGAAAAATAAGGGTGGATTGCAGTTATCTTAAGGCAAGCTTCATGAAAATGGAATAGCGCATCAAATTCACACTTGAACCAAGATCGCATAAAGCCCAATCAATACGCACAATTCAAATTAAGCAAGAAACGGAAAAACTATCGGGGTTTTTAAGCTTTGTAGGAAGCTTATTATATACTACAGCACTATATTCCCCACCTAAAGTTATAGTGTCAAGCTAATTAACCTTCCTCTAGTGGGAGAAAGCTAAAGGAGACATGTAAGGTGTCAGGGAAGAGGCAGTAGTCCTCTCACTCGCAACACCATCCTCGTCACCATCCTCCTCAAGCCCAGTACCCTCAGACCCTTCTAATCCACTTCTGACGATAACATAATTGCACTGTTCTCGAGTATTAGGCTCGGGCTTACTTGGGAGTCTACTTGGAGGTGTAGATCAAGAGCTAGCTTGTTGTACAATTTAGGTGTCCAACATTTTATTATGATTACTAAGCATATCAGCCTTAGAGGCTAATTTCTTAATATATTCATCTTGCTTTTGTTACGCCAAAAGCATACTCTCCATCACCGCTTCCAAGTTAGACTTTTGAGGAGCTTATTGGGGGTAAGGTGATCTTTGAAATCCTGGGGGTGGCCTAACATTCATTTGAGACAAAGAAGGAGGGGTAGACCTTTATGAGAAATTAGGGAGATTCCTTCAATCCAGATTATAAGTATTGGAAAAAGGGTCACTGGTTGGTCTAGGGTTAAAATTGTTGACATAATTGACTTAGTCACTTCCATCTTGGACAAATGGACTCCCAACTTAGAAATGCAAAGCCAAATAATAAATGAAACCACAAATTTCACATGGTGGAGGAAGTGGCATTTAAAATAGCAAAATTTACATTCAAATAATCCAACCTTTGAGTCATTGCATCTACTTTAGTAGAAAGTAAAGTAAGAGCATCAAGTTCCAACTTATCTGCAACCATCTTAGGTTCGCTTCTCTCATTGGACCATTGGTAATTATTGTGCATCATCTCCTCAATAAAGTTATAGGCCTCATCCACCGTTTTGTTCATTAAGGTGTCACCCACTGCTACATTAATGGTAGACCGTACCAGTTAAGTAACTCTATTGTAAAAGGTTTGAACGATCATCTACGCTTAGAGTCCATGACAAGGGCAAAACCGTAACAAATGTTTAAACTGCTCCCAAGCCTCATAGAGTGTCTCATCCTCCCTTTCAGCAAATGTGGTGATTTGATTCCTTTGGCTTGTCGTCCTGCTAGGAGGAAAGAACTTGGCAAGGAAGGCCTTGGTGAGCTCATCCCAAGTAGTTATCGGCCCAAAGTAAATGAACAGAGCCATGCTCGCACTTTATCACTTAATATAAAAGGAAACAATAGAAGTTGTTCCATTGAGCTTTAAAGTATCACACACATGTAAAAAGACCAAGAGGTGTAGATTTGGATCCTTCATCGGGGTACCTCCAAATTGTGCTTGTTGCACATGGATATGAGAGTCAGTTTGAGTTGAAAATTATGAGCTTCCATAGGTAGCCTTGTAATACTTGAAGTGATGCTGTCAATACCTAGGGTAATGAAGTCCCGAAGTATCCTTTATTGATCTCCTCTACCTCCTTCCATTATTGAAGAGGTTTCTTGAGCCTTTAGCTTTTGCTTCTCTAACCTTTGTTTCTTCTGCCTCGAACAAAAAGTCCTCTCTATCTCAAGATCGAGTTCAAAGTGGAAAGGACTTCACATAAAAGAAAAGAAATCCTATGAGCACCAGCACAAGCAAATCAAAATTAAAAAATAATAAAATGCTTAGCCAATCTTTAAAGGACAAACTTAATATTTGAAAAATTGGTCCTCAATAACTGCACCAAAAACTTGGCACAACCTGCAAGCACACGAGTGTTATGCTCTAGATTAAAATATCGTTCCTTAGGGACCAATGCCATATATCAAGTTTATCCTTCTAAATGCTAAGAAAAATAGAAAATGAGTTGGAATGTTTTTTAAAAGTTACCAGTTACTGGATGAGATGCTAATTATTCATATAAGACTCCTACCAATTAAAAATGACTAGCAATTTATTTTAGCAACAATGGATTAGATCCGGTAAATTAAGTTCATGCTTTACTGTAGTTTGGATGAATCAAAGGATAACAATCATGAATAATTCAATTCTTCCTTTCAAAATAAACAGAATTGTTTAGACTAATCAAACTGTCATTCTTTCGAAGGTACTTGAATTAGTCCAAAGTAAGGATCTAGATTGTCAATTTTCCTCTAAACATGCAAATTTCTCTCAAAAATTACTATGTTAAGCCTAATCTTGTCAATCCACTAGAGATTTCTCCTTTCAGTCCTTCACCGCACTATTTATTAATTTGCAAGTTATTTTCGCCTAAATCACTCATAACGTTCACAACACAAGATGGATTGAAACAATCCAAATAGATTAAGCATAATACTGATAAAATTAAGGATTTAAATTCATTGTTTGGCTAACAAATCCCTAGATTAAAGTAAAACTACTCGCTCATGTTTATTGAACTATCAAAAGAGTTTAAACTAGACATTAAAACTAACTAGAACAATTCTAATGGAGTTTAAAGAGTAAGGGAAATGAAATTGCTTAGCAATAATGGAGTTCTTATTGATCCTTTAATCCTCAAGCCTCAACTTGCAAATCGCCTTCATTTCAGTCCTCCTCTTATCCCCAAAATGATTCAAATACAAGATTATTTTAGAGATATTTGAGGTAGAATGGGTAGATCTCTGTTTCTTGTAGCCAAATATGCCCTCATATAGTAGCCACCAGGCATTCTCAGCCATAAAATCGAGGAAAACGAATGGTTGTAACTGTTACAGGCCTGCCACGGCCATGCCCTTCACAATGGACAGTCCATAGAGGCCTTTGTCTTGGGTGTTTCTGATCCTTCCTCCTCTCTATGGGTATAAAGGTTTGAAGGGCATCTATGATGAGTCCAAATCTCATCATTTGAGGGTCAAGCGCAAAACGAGAATTTGGGACATAAATTATAACATAAAGCTCATGAATTCCCTAAAAATGCAACAAAATGACCCCAAAAATGATGTAATCTTCAACCACTTATCAAGCTCGTGTGTGGGGAAGGAAAGGGGGCCTTTTATGCATGGGATGAAAACAAGGGGCTTTTTAAATTAACTAAATAAATTTTTATCTCACCGCACCCCTTAATATATATTGTTCTTGAATTTTCGACCCATTTTTTGCTTTCTTTTTGTAGTAAAACAATGTTGCTTTTCTAATTAATAAATATTTGGCTATTTTTGGTATCTCATAGTTTTTTTTTAAGGAAATTATAGCTCATAGTTTTTTTTTAAGGAAATTATAGCTTCACCAATATTATGTAATATGTACTTTTTATATTTATTAATATTTGATTTATTCGGATCATGGTTTTATTCACATAACATGGTTGAACAAAATACATATAATATCTACGAGAGAATATTATGATTTTATGCATTTCTATAAATTGGCTAAATTTTATTTATTTTTAAGCTCTAAGTGATTTCATACGGAGCATGGCTCAACTTTATTTGGAGGTCACTTTATCGTTTCAACCTGAGATCACATAAATGTTTTGAACACTGAATTGAAGTGCGGCACTTAATTAAATTAAATTCAGATTAACCAGAGTAATTATCATGGATTAGGTTCGGAGCACTAGAAAAACGAACTAGGAAAATGACCAATTCGACCAAACCAACACTAAAGCTTCGAATTAAGGTGGGTAATCTTCCATTCCCCACTTGTTACCAATTTCATATTATTTGAAACCTAGCCATGGTATTTTAATTGATTAAGATACCATTAAGGTTTGAATGTAAAGTTGCAAGTTAATAGAAGAAACAGGGTTGGAGCATGTTCATAGATGAAGGAGATGAATTGTGTTTAATTGATCACTGTATCTGGGTGGTTGTTGATATTTGAGGTTAAATTTGGGGCGGTGCTAAATGAGGAGGAACAGGAGAGTGCGAAGCTATGACCTCACTTGCTGTGAATTGTTGGTTTTTTTTATTATGTTATATTGTAAATGGTTCTCCGTCAAAGTGAATTACATAGTTGAGGCTATAAGTATAACTTTGCTAACATATTAGAACAATGCCTATGGTACTCGATGTGAAATTTTACTTTTTGTGTGCTTGACTTTGATAGGGCTGCGGGGGGATTGCTACTTGTTCAATGGTCTAATCCTGTTCTGAAACATGACTGTGAACTGGAAGACAGCTCAACTTCTGATTCAGCCTTGCCTCTCTATTTGTTTAGGTGATAGATGTGTGTGTTCTATTTTGTGCTGAATTGTAGGGATTTAATTGTTTTAGGGATACGTACTATGTTTAAAGAACTTCAAGTTAAGGGTTTTCATCAGCTGTGACCTAAAACTCGCTAAAACTTACTTTATTCACCTTAATCATGTTCAAATGGCCTTGGATAACTGTTGAGTTATTCAACCTCCTACAATTATTTAATGTGGGTTTGTTTAAGGGGATATGTACGCAATTAATTAGCTTTGAAGACAAACTTAGAAGAAAGAAAAAAAGCCCATTGCTAAATGATCAACTTAACCTTTTAATCAAGTCGACCCAACCTCAAAGCGATCTAGGTGGCATTTGACTCCTTAAAATCAAACTTGAAGCGTGGTTTTGATAGGACATGTTTGTGTCTACATTGGTTAATTTATGTGACTATAAGCATTTTTGTTAAATCCTTTTATGACTAAGTTACTGCTACTTTTCCCTGTAACCAATTCTTCTTACCACCACGTTCATTTTGACAAGCATAGTCTGTTTTACTTTTTATGGTCTTGGAAATGGATTTCATTTGATATGTTTTCGGTTAGGAAGATAGTGATAAGAAGGAATTCCATATTAGGAGCAGACATTGGGATCTCAAATAGAGCAGGAATCTTAGTTGTCATTACTGTGATGTGGGTAGGACTCTGTCGACTTTAGGAGACCTGAGGATACAAAAAGTTGTGTTTTGTGATACTTACTCAAAGAAAGCGCCAATCATTAAATCTAACACCCAAAAAAGTGGTTTACCTATTAGGACTTTAAAGTCTATATATTTCTGAATTACTTCAATATGTCATTTGAAAAAGTGCAAAAACTCTTCAAAAAGGTTTTAGCTTTCTTTATGTGAACTAACTTTATATTTTCTTTAATCGAAGAACTAATCTTATATTTGTATGATAGGCTGGAATCGAATCTTTTAAAGGCATTTGCTATTTGTTGCCTCTGTTAAGCTTTGATTGTTTACTAAGAAAGCAACCTTAGCTAAACTTCAAACATCTAAATACTGCTTTGGAGTTAGCATGATTTCCTTATTTAATATCTTAGTTACTGCTTGCAAATCAGCTAGGTGCTGGTTGATCAATTCATGCCTAGTACGCTATTATTAACTAAAGTTCTATATGGCTATTGCTTATTGTATCATATATAAAGGATTAATTTTCGGGATATAGATTACCCTCTCAGTGCGCGGTAGCTTACCACCTCTCTTTTTCCCTTTATCCAAATCCAACAAAGCCAAGGTACCAAAATGGGTCTTATGTTTTGGCCTTTGGACGTGAGCCTAGAACTTAGTGTGGGCAAGGAGGGACTTTACCTACACGACGGATTATGTTTGCAAATAATTTCTCTTGTCACCACCTTCTAAATTACATTGTATAAAACTGTGAACATGTAGTTTGGTCTAGCAATATCACTCAGTTGTACAAATTTCAACTGTAAGCTTTCAAATAACCCAAATTAACTATGGTGCAGTTGATCAAACCTAGGTCTGTGACCTAGTATGCTGGCTTGATTTTGCTAAGACTATAATGTAAGACCTCATCTTTAACTCCAAGAAGTCTCCAGTGCCCTTGATTATTGCAGTCTATAAACCAAACTATCGAAGTTTCAATTTAAAAAGCATTATGTAATACCTTAAGTTTGTATTACAGTGATTTAGTCAGATTATTTCATACACTATTTTAGCCTCAATGGCTTCCTCAAGGAGCCCTAATGACGTGACATTCTACTAATTAGGGAGGCGTGCCACTAAGGGTATCCATTTCTCCTCACTGTAGCCAAGTCAAAATGACCAAGTAGGTGATGGGTTCTCTATAGCCACCATAGCCGAGTTGAGAAAGAGAATGGGAAGCTAGCTCCACCATGGCACATCATGGCTAATCAAAAAATCCTAGCGCTAGGGCGACCCTGTCACAGTTTGTTATTAACTAATTAAAGTAGCCCTTTGTGATTCTTCATAGCGAACAGAAGAGATAAGTATAAGGTCGATCCTTTGTGGCCAATTGAATGAGCCAAGCGGAAGGGTAGTCGCTCCATGACGGATTGTCATCGAATAGAAGACCCAACTAAAAAGGTCGCCCTCTATAAAAGAGCCAAATAAAAGAGTAGACCCTATATTGCGCATCGTCGCTAATTAGAAGAGTCGAGCGAAAGATTCTCTTTCTTACGGATCGTCTTGCAACCATTCTATTTACATCAGAACAGCTATGGATTAAACGTCTTGTGACCATTCATGGTGCAGCTGAATTCCTAGAGATTGAACATCTTATGGGCTTTTATCTTATAGCCGAACATCTAAAGGCTCCTCGATGTCGTCCATGGTAAAATGGAAGAAGGATAATGACAGAGGAGAAAGAGCTTAAGTTCGATGCCTCCTCTATTAAGCACTCCCTTTTTAGGCTTTTGATAAACTTATTGCTTTGTGATTTAGCTTGTGAACCTTGCGATCTATGAACCACCTCTCAGTTCTTGTGATTCGTAAAATAATGGTTCATGCTAACCTACTTATCATTGGCTTGTGAGTTTATTGGATTTGTTTCTTCTTTATTCACAAAATATTGTTTGCATAAACTTTAACTGATTGGTTACATCCCATCAATGGGTACCAAACATCCTTTACCCCTTCGTGTTGCAATCGGTTATTGTTCGTTAATCCTTACTGAGTATTCCTAACCTCTTGCAACAATGTAAGGCATTCCATAGATGTTATTTGTTACATCAAGGGCTCTCAAGCTGCTTAGGCCTAAAGGGCGTAGCCATTTATTCTAAGTTCTATTGGTTTGAAGCCTTCCTTGGTCTCTCAAAGCCAAGCGTCATAACTATTCAATGAGGCACCTTCTATAAAAAAGAAGGGTGTGTTTGGTTATAAATCCAAACACCCTATTACTGCCTATACCTATGTTAGTATTCTTGGGAATGTTAAGAGGACACATCTCAACACTAAATAAGTTTGTTATATTAGCCGACCTTGGGTAGGCATGTGATTTAGCCTATTTACCATGCTCAGTTAGCCCCCTTTTCTTGAAAAGTTAGGGCGAGATGAACTACAAAGCCAATCACCCTTTGTTCCTTATGCCTGCCTTGGCATTTGTAAGAATGTTAAGATAACACATCTAAATACTGAATATATTTTCCGGTCTAGCCAACCCTTGCCTTGGCATGTGGTTTAATTGAACTACCGTGCTCAGTAAGCCCCTTCGCTTTAGGATGTAAGGAAACTTCAGTGGTAACATCGATTGCCCTTTATTCCATGCACCTATCTCAACATCCACAAGAATGTTAAGTTGCCAGATCTCAATGATGGACATATTTGCCAATTTAGCTCATCTTTGTTTCAGGGAGGACCAGTCAAACTTTGTCGCTAAGTTATGTTAACATTTTGTCTACGTCAAAGATTCTGTTCGCCTCTACTTTTAGATATTTTGCCCCAAAGTAGTAAAAGCTAATGATCTCTCATACATATTGCCCCCAAAACTTAACGAAAATGAACATAAAGATTGACAATAGTGCTAATGTAACACCTAAATGTGGCTCAAAAATATTTGAAGTGACTACTTATATCACCAAAAGGTGCATCTTCCTTTTTAGGAATGCCACTCTTAAAAATTCCACAATTAAGCATGCTTGATGTGCAGATTTCTTATGATGGCTGGGAACTATTCCCAGGCAGCGTGTAAGTAAGGACGAATGATGCCAAAAAGGCTTATGGTGATTTGTGGGGCCAGTCAACAATCATGAAAGCCATTATTGGTAATTATCCGCAACCTAGGGAGGGGTTGGGGTGTTACAAATGGTATTTGAGCTAGCTTGCAACCGTGAGCTGTGCCAGTGGATGGGAAGGCCCTATGCAGTGGGACAAAGATACTGGAATGGACCGCTGGTTAAGCGGAATTGTAAGTTAGTTGGTTAGTGATGCACAACGAGGACATTGTGCATTTCAATTGGGGGTGATTATAACACCCTTATTGTGCCATAAAAGGCTTTGAAGTGACTACTTATATCACCTAAGGTTGCACCTTCCTATTCGAGAAGTCAACTCTTAAGAACTCCACAGTTAAGCATGCTGGCTTTGGAGAAATCTTATGATGGGTGACCTTTTGGAAGTTTTCCCAAGTCGCGTGTAAGTAAGGACGAAACACATTAGAAAGGCTTATGGTGATTTATGGGGCTAGTCGACGATAGGAAAACAAACCATCCTAGGGGCTACTTACTACATAAACTATCACTTACCCAAGTCATGTGTAGTACCTCTTTAGGATGGTTTAGGGCATACCTCTTCAACAACCATGTGTGGAACTTCCTAGCCTTGGGTTAGTTTTTCTGGGACTACTGCTTTTTGTATGGCCTCTGCTTTCTTTATGATTAAATCTCCCTTCTTTACACAACACTCTTTAACTTGATGTTGTGGAATCATGTCAACCTAAAGTTTGTCATCTCTTCAAGTTTGTATGTGTCGCCCTTTACAATAGGGAGTAGATCAGCTGCTTGCCTTAGGTCCATATTGTTAGGTTCTTCCGAGAAAATGATGAAATTACGAGCATAGGTAGTCACCTCAATTGGAAGTGTAGCATTTGAGCTCTATACTAATATTATTAGAGTCATGCAGATGACACTCTTCTCGGTTGTCCTAACTGAGCATAGTGGAGCTAGTAACTCATCTACAGAAGGTGCCTTGGAATCATCAACCCTTTCTTAAGTCCATGAGGAATTTGCTTTTTTGTAAATTCAGTTTGACCATTTGATCTAGGTCGAGCGGTGGTGGTGAATCTTGTCTGAGTACCATTCTTAGTGTACTAGTCTCTGACCTTATTGGTATCGAATTGGCAACCATTATGAGATGCCATACCACAGCTTTGGTGGCCCAAAACCTTGTGATGATATTTATGCAAATAAACTTTCTAAATTTCTTTTCAGTAATTGAAGCAACAGCGACAAACAAAAACTTGTGCTATAAGTTTTCTTTTGGATAGGTCTAGATAGATCTATGCCCCCACTATTTAAAAGGCAATGATGGATGCATGGTGGTTGAGGGAGGGTGTGATTGCCAAGGAGTAGTCAATTCTAGCTAGTCCTTCCGTACTCAATTGTAGCGAACAACAGTATTAACACCTGCGTTGCAGCTTTCTTCCCTAGTCTCTATAATTGGAAGGGTTTTACATGGCTAATTGTATCCTCCTTACTTAGTGATTTCAAGGCAACATGATAGCACTCTCTTATCATCTTTTCATCCCTATAAAGCCTTCCTACCTTACTAGCACCTCACTTGAATTGCATAAGGAGGTAAGGTGATACTACTACGTTAATCACATTAAGAGTTTGTCATCCCAGGATAACATTATAAGCTATAAGTGCATTCATTATGAGGAAGTTTGGTTCAACTATCTAGGAGTTCCATTTCTCACCCACTTGAATAGGTATCTCTTTAGTTTTGGGCGGATATGTTACTCGGCCCACAAACCCCAAGATTAGTACCCCTAAAGCTTTCAAACCCTTCTTGTTATATCATAAGTCATAACTTCTTGAGATAAGTAAAGGAGATCATATATGCTAAGCTTTCAATATCCATTAAAATTCAGGGAACCATTATAGTTGCAATCTTAAGTTGTATTATGATAGGATCAATGTGGAGTGCTTGTAGGCTGGATGCCACAGTTGGACCTGTCACTAGTTTCAGCCCCTTAGCAATCATGACCTTACTAAGCCTACATATCTGGGCATGTAGATGCCTAGCATTTAAATCCTTGTCATCCACTCATCAAGTAATATTCACAACCACCTTAATATGCTGATCGGCATTGTTATCCCTCCTTTCTCTGGGATTGTGATGACTGTGATCATCTCTCATTCTTCTTCTCAGGTAGAAATCGAATTATCCCTAATTAGCGACCTTATTAAGGCTTTTTTTTTACCTCATGACACTCAGAGGTCGTGTGGACATAATTTCCATCTTATAAATCATTGTGTTTTTGAATTTAGTGGGGGTCTTAATTAACTCTGGCCTCCTCAGCATAGGGTTGCCGTTAATCTCCTTGGGCTAGTGTGAATGCAACTGAGTTCCTCTTCTCTTCGAGAGCACTTATTGGTCGAGAGGAGTTTCATTTCTCCCGTCCTTGCTTCATAGTTTCAGATCAAAGTGTGTCATCCTTTAATTTGCATATATTTCAGTGGCTTATAATGTGTGAAGTCTCGAGACTTCTACAAATCTTTGGCTAAATTGGTAATCTTCCTTTCTACAAAGAAGGACTTGTACTATCCAGGGAGTAACCAACTAAGGAAGAGGGTGCAAGCTACACCACCTTAGAGGTTTGGATTGAGAACAACTTCTCTATTGAACATTTGCATATAGTCATTTATGTCTTCCCCTTTGTTCTACCTAATCCTCGCGAAGTGAATACTACTTTGTTTTCCCTTCTTCTTTCCAATGAAGCAGTTACTGACCAGTTTGGTGAATTGAAGGAATGATGAAACAGAAGACCATTAAACCACTTTTGAGCAGCTTCTTTAAAGGTGGTGAGGAAGTGCCTATAGCAAGTTGCATCATCCACATCTTAGATATACATATCTGCCTTACAAATGTCAAGACGATTATGGAGGTTGATTGTGCCATCAAGGAGATCTATGAGTGGCATATTTACCTTCTTGGGACGATATACCTCCATAATTTATCTACTAAAGAGAGTTAAGAATAAGTGCAAAGTGTTCCTTTTGGAGGAACCTCAGATCCTTATCATAGGTTATGGTGGTAAGTCACCTCAAACACTAATTGGGTGTCATGATGTATAGATACTCAGTGGCAAAGCCCGTAACCATTGTTCTCATCTTACATTTTGAATTCTCTGTATTTATGGTTATGGCAAGAGCGAGTGAGAGTTACTACTTCTGTACTTAAGAGTGTCATCCTCCTAAAAGTTGAAGAACCCTAGAAAAATAACTTGTTAAAGTGCCCCTTGGAAACTCTTATTGTAGGCATGGAGCAAGTATGCTCATGTGGAGTGGTCAGTGAGCTTCGTAAAGTGCTCGATGTAAACTTTGTAGGCTAACAAGCAGCACTAAGGCTCTTCTTGAGGTAGCATTGTCCTCCAGAGAGAGAGAGAGAGAGCTCCAAGAAAGAGTTCGTTAGATTTGTTTGTGAAAACTCTGACTACAAGCAAAATGTCAGAGAACAATAGTTAAGCCTATCTCACAGAAATAGTGCATTTGTTTGAAATCCCAATAGAGGGCCATAGGCGAAGTCATAGCCCATTGAGCAGGTGAACTCCGTAAAAAAAAATTATAAAAATAAATTTCTTATCTGTTTACTTTCCTGACAACTCACAATCTCTAATCACCGTTCATTATTGTTGCCCAAAGTCCTTGACTTTTTTACTTCTACATATCTGCTTATTAGTCCCGAAGCCTCTATCATCATTCTTTCGATTATTTATTTTATTGTGTTTAGAGCGTCTTATTCAATAGTTACTATTCATTTAAAGCAAAAAGTTTTAAGTATTAGACTTTTTTCTTAGCACATTATTCACCCCCTCTACAATTGCATACCATGACCAGTTAGCCCAACAATTAATTATGTTAATATTCTTGATTATTGTGAGAGATTAATTTATGAAAAGTAATTGAATATGGATTTAATTGATATTAATTAAAGGATTATCTTAACACAAATGACTTAATTTATGAAAAGTATCTGAATATGGATTTAATTGATATTAATTAAAGGATTATCTTGAGACAAATGATTTATTATGACTATTCTAATGGATATTGAGCTATAAATGGATTGAATGATTCAACATCATGAATGGTCATATTTGGAACCAATCAAACGTAAACAAAGAATTATGGATACAATGTCTTAGAAGTTTGATTTCATATGAAGCGTGTAGATACAGGACATAGACATGTAAGCAAATAAAATTTCAATGTTCTCAAGCTCCCTATTTTTCAATATTTAAAGTATGCTTACAACAGCCAAAGCACAATGACACTTAAGGCAAGATTCTTACCACACATATTGATTTACATAAGTGGCCATCTTGAAGAATTGAAGACTGCATATAACATGTTCAAGATGAAATACTAGAGTTAAGAGGCTAAGCGAAAATCAAGTGATTATCAATTCAGCTATTGTTGTTGTTGTTTGCCTTGATATAATGAAACAATTGTAAATTATTAGTGCCTAAGAGAGGGTGCACTTTAGGCATCTGTGCTAAAGAATTGGTAAAGGACACTTACGATATGCAAAATTAAGTGAATAGCACAAAAGAAGACCACTAGGTGGAGAGATGACCCATTTAGATTTGATAGACTTTGTAAACATATATTGTGATATACCATATCATTGAGATTTGATAGACTTTGTAAACATATATTGTGATATACCATATCATTGCTTTATGTATCTAAAATTCTCTGGTTGTTTCTTCTGTGAATTTACTATCTAGCTTGAAATTTTGTAAATTTGACTTTTGACGATTACCTATTCACCTTCCTGCCAGGGTGATTCCTTAGACCTTAGGAAATTAGATTGGTATCAGTGCCTATCCCACTGACCCTGACTTAATTTAGCTCATCGGAAAAGACCAGGACACCTACTAGAAATAGAGACATTGACCAGGTACATTCCTCCCAAGACCTGCTACATTTCATTTGTCTAGCTTTGTAGCTTATGTAAATGTTTATAGTATATCATAACTGTAAGCTTTTGAAAATTCATAGATGAGGCTTTGTACCTATCAAAGAAGTTGAAGGGAAGATTGTAGAGAAATTAAGATCAGAGTACCCAACACTAACATTAAGAAGACCATAAATGACTATAGAGATGAACATCCCATCTTATAATCTTAACTCTAACCAATTACAGAACTAAAGAAAGCTAAAGAGACTCTTGTGACCACTTACGAAGAGGCCATCCAAGTTAGAGAATCCAAGATAAATATCTATTTGCATAAGCATAAGCTCTTTAAGATATAGCCTGAAGAGTCTGACAATGGCATGTGTATAAGGTTCATAGAGGTCATCAACAAACCTCAAAAATTCGGTTATGACCTACTCATGTGAAGAGAGGATGAGGAAGCTGCTTCGATGGTTACTAAAATAGAAGCAAACAACCAAAGTCACCACTGTAGAAGAAAGACAAGATCCAAAGACATTGAAATCGGATGACCTTGCGAGGAAGCTTCTTAAACATGAGACCCACCTCACAGAAGGAAAGTGATGATTATTGAAAGGAATGTCCCTCACAATAGCAAATCAAGATGCTGATGACAAATGTTAAATATCATATAAAACTTTGGTTTAAATTGTGTTATTCGTTGTTTATTTGCACATGTTTAGCAAATAAGTATGAATTTCACGAATATAAACCTAGAATTTGGAAATGGGTTTTGAATTATGTTGATGAAGCTTGCAGGCTGAATTTGAAAATAAAGATATAAAATTTGGGAAACCGGATTTGAATTATGTTGTTGAATAATATGTATTGGAAACAATGGAATGGGAGTTAAGTTTGATGAAATTGTGAACATGAAAATCTAATTTGGGAGTTCTAAGATAAAATTTGGTGAATTCGAGATTGCTCATAGGTTTGGTAGATATTATGATTTATGAATATGTAGCGTAGCAAAGAATAACTAGGGAAGAAAAAGAATTAGAAGGCTACATTGTAAATTAAACCAACACTAGTTATAGTATAATCCGACTATGAGGGTTCTATTCTTGGCTCCATTATTGCCTGCGTATACCTTATGGATTTAGTCGAATCTATAGATGACTAGTACAAGTTATTTTCATGCTCATGGATGACTAAGAAAAATGCACAGAGTATAAATATGAGCATCCTATTTAGACTTAGTAAAAATTTATCTGATCTGATAGCCCGACACGAATCCGTCCCAAAAAAGTTAGGATTTTGAAAAAGATTTTGCTAGTCGATCCCATTTTGATCGATCATGTTAGGCTTAGGGTTAACCCATTTGGGTTATGTGGATTTTTTTAATATATGTACTTTTAAGGAAAAATTCTATTTACCAACACTTGTTCTAAGTTTAGCTTTGTTTGACAAAGAGCTTTTTGGGAAGGCGCAAAAACTTTTTGGGGCTATTAGCTACTTGGCTTTAGTCAAAAGCTATTTGGGTTGATTAATTAATTAGTTTTTTAGATTAGCTTTTTATATTCAAAAAGCTCTTCTGTAAAAAGCTATTTGGGGCAGCTTTTTCACTTATCTTTTTCATGTTTATGATTAAAATGGCCACATATACCTAATGTTTTAACAAAATTATTTTAATGCTCATTTTTCCTATAGGGATAAGAGTTGTGTGGATGGGTGTTTAAGTCAAAACTTTTAATTTTAATATTTTATAAATCTAACAAATAATTTATGTTAATTAGTCTTCCATAATAAATAAAATACTCTAATGTCATATAAAATTTAAATATTATTAAAAAGGAAATTAGACTAACGATATAAAAAAAGGTGCCATAGCCATAACGAAAATTAGGTAAAGGTATAAATATAATTTTATACATCATATAATCTATAATTCATAATTCATAGTTCATATTGTGAAGATGTAACACCCCAACCTACCTGGGTCATGGTACACGCCACAGTCCTCGCCTAGGGAAGACTATTAAGGCAGCTTACTTAAACCTGTGTGTAACGTAACCTATAAAAACAAAAGGCATGATCGCTTACGGTTATACCTTTCAAAGGGTGAGCCCTGCTTAACCTATCCATTTGTTCAGCCAAATTTTTAAAACTTAAGAGACTTGCATAGAGCTTATACTATTATTACAAACCTGGGCCCTTGTAGATCAAGGCCGGTATACAGAGCTTTTCTATTTTTCATAAACCTTACAAAAAACAAATATTTATGCAGCTTTTACAAACATAAATGATATTACATAACCACGTCATATGCGAAACAAGCAAGTCCACATTCTATCTTTGCTGCACTCCATATATCAGCCACACATCTATCGATCTGGGAAAAAGGGGAAAACTAAGGGAAGTGAGCAACCACCGCTCAGTGAATAAATCCTCTCTCCAAAACAATACTCAAAATACATAGTAATTTATGAAAGCCTTTCATAATTCATTTTGTTTAAAGAGCTTCACAATACGACATACTCGAACCATAATTCAAGAGAAATAATAGTTATACTAAGAGCTTAAACTTCAAAAGGAATCGTATTACATCAACTTACCATACTAAATTTACATGAACACATAAAAATAGCAGAAAAAGGGGTTTTTAAAAATAAGCATCGTTTATTAAAAGAAACGTACTTAACAATTTAATCATATAAGTGGGGAGTCTAGACTCTTAGAGGTATTTTGTTACTGCCATCTTGAGCCGGCTAAACTCGAACGGCAACATACACCTATCCAAACAGACATCATACCATGCTGAGACATAACTTATATACTAGGACTTCAGGTGGGAATCAAACCACCATCCCTGAATTACCTAAAACGTAACTTATGTTATGCTAGGCGGGATACTGAGCCACCATCCCTGGGTCTCAGACTTAAGCTTAAAGTTTCTAAAGTAGCTCCTCCACATAGACATAAACATGAACACAATTAATTACACACGTACATACTTATATCTATTCAAATATATGCTTTGTGAGCTTATAATATGAAAACATAATTTTTTTAGAAACACCACTCAGCTTTTTAAACAAACAACAAGGAAAGTCACCTTGGAGGGGGGTTTGAAGACCATTTTAGGTTAAAGGAATAGTTCAAACCAACATACGAAAGCCCCTCGTTTCTTCTAGAAATTAACCTTAAACAAGCTTTACAATCTATGACTCTTCAAAACCAGAAAATTGGATACTCATTCATAATCAGGAGATTCAATGACTTGAAACCCAAATTTTGGTGACATATGGAAGGCATTGATGATAAATTATCGGCAATCTTTATTTTAAGAAAGTGTATAAATGTTTATAGAAATACACTGTAGCTTGGCTAAGAAGGGATGTTTATGATAAAAGCATTGAAAATAAATAGATTTACACATCTAAGGGAGTTTTAGACTTATCAAATGTTCAGTAATTTCCCCATACAAGAGTCAGACCTCCTACACTCCAAGTAGCTTCGTAAAACCATTAATTTTCAATTAAAGTTCATAGTGGGAACTGATGGAGGTCCATCCATAGGATCCATGAACATTCAAGTGATCCAAAATAATCAAGAAAACAAGTCCAAAGCCATGGGCATTGATTGCTTGGTGAAGAACTTTGATGGTGATGCACCCAGTTTTCCATCTAATTTTTCACTCGGTTTTGTTTACTTGCTTTGTCAAGTTTAATTGTTGTTTAATTGCTTGTTTTTTGGTGTATATACAAGCTTAAGGTCTTAACTTTCATTTCCAATTGGAATTACCAGATTTGGGGTTCAATTGGTTAGTGAAATAGGTTAATTACTAAACCTATGCTGTTTTTAAGTCTAATCTGCATGGTTTAGGGAATTCGACTCATTCAAGGGGCAAACAACTTCCAAATGCTACGATTAAAAAACGAGGCTAAACTAGACATCTTGAGGTTTCCTCCCATGTAAGGAAATCCAAGATTGCTCAGCATTAGAGGTGTCAAACATGCAGCACAAGACGAGGCATAATCGGGCACCTTGATACCCGGTTGCTTAGCAAGGAGGTTTTCCCTCCTAAAGGTGTTTGCTTAAGGTGTGTACCTGCCTACTAGGTCACCTAGAGCTGCTTGGTAAGCTGCCACCCAGCCACATAGGTGAGTGACACATGGAAGCAAGAAAAAGGCGACACATATCAAGCAAAGAACCAGCCACACACAAGCTACTTGGCAGCCATGCATTCAAAGCCCTTTTGAAGTGGCAGTCATGCCTCTCTTACCTTCCTTGAAGGGAAATTGAGTCAACAAGGTTTCTTAATGGTTAGGAAAGATATTAAAAGAGAACTCTTGTATTTTGTAGCTTAAACTTTCAGTTTATGCAAGTTTAAGCTTAAACCGTGTACTTAAGCGTAGGATTAGTTTTAATACCTTTCCTTGCCTAGAAGGAAACCTTATTTTCGTGTACCAAAGGCCCTTATAAGTGCCTTCGCTTCCCTTTTTGTGAGGAAAAAAAAAGCGTGTGTATCAAAAAGCCGAAAAGACTTTGTGTCGTGGTTGTGTTTAAACACTTAACTTGCTTATACTTAATTGGGTCGATTAAGGTGGTGTTCAAGTGAGTCTTAATCATTGATTAGGTGGTGTATCTTATCCTAATCAAAGGTTAAGGGCCCTAAGCTAAGTGATTAGTGGTGTATCATATCTAATCACAAGGCTTAGAACTATCTAAATTCCATTGAATTCACTTAAAGTTCATGAAGTTAGCTTTGGATTCCTTAAACCATAAGCTCTCCTTTTTCATGTTCTAATCAGTGAACTTCATTCCTCTCTTCTCTTTTTCTTTTCATATTCGTTTCAAGCTCAATCAAGGCCAAGAATTCTTGCTTTGATTTAGTTTTGAGTGCAAACACAAATCCTCCTCAAAACCATGAAGAATCACAACCCAAGGCATGCTAGGTAGAACCTTGGCACGGCCTAACTGTGTCCTTAAGCACGGCCGTGCATCCTTGATCCGTGAGTTTTCCTCTTGAGTTTTTTGTGTTCTCGTTGTAAGTTGGCTTGGGTTGTTCCTACCCTTGAGACTTACATCAATTCTGGTATCAGAGCAAGTTTCTCCTTGCCTGGAACCTACCACACGCTTTTCCCAGCATCTCTCTGAATCACATCCTCAAACACAAGTTCCATTAAACCTTCCACAATGAGTGCTAGTCTGACTTTGGAAGAAAAATTTGGGGCAATGGCCAAGCAAATGCACGAGTTCTCCATTTCCAATCAAGAACTTAAGGCTCGAAATGAGTACTTAAGAAAACAACTTGGAGACCACATCCTAAGTTTGAAGGCAAGCTAGACCCCGATGACTTTTTTGAATGGCTACAAACTGTGGAGCGAATTTTTGAGTACAAAGAGATTCCAGAAGATCAGAAGGTAAAGTTGGTTGCTCTTAGACTGAGAAAATATGCCTCCTTATGGTCGACAAATCTCAATGCTAAGAGGACTAGAGAAAGAAAGAGCAAGATTAATACTTGGGACAAGTTGAAATCCAAAATGAAGGCACGGTTTTTGCCCTCTACTTACGTCCAAGATAATTACATGCTCTTTCATCATCTAAGCCAAGGCAAAATAAATGTAGAAGAGTACACTCGTGAGTTTGAAAAACTCATGATTAAATGTGACATTCATGAGCCTGAGGAACAGACCATGGTTCGTTACCTAGGAGGGCTTGATCCTTGGATAGCCAACGTGGTTGAGTTACAAGCCTACACCACCTTCGACGAGATATGTGTTTTAGCACATAAGGTGGAACAATAAAGAAAATCTAGGATGAATACTCATAATTCATTCAAGCCATATTCAAACCGTGGGTAACCCTTTAACAAGGGGAGTACCACACCTCAACCTAAGCCATCAATTCCTTTCCCCACTAATCCACAAAAGAACCATGCTCCTCAAAGGCCACCACCATCAAATCCCCCATGTCTACCCTTATACACCGTAAGCCAAAGAAGGTATTACAAAGGCCAAGGCTTGGGACATATTGCTTCTGATTGTCTTAGTCGAAAAGTAGTCACAGAATGGGAAGCTATAGAGAGAGAATTTGCTGAGGAGAAAGAGGAGGAACAGGAAGAAGATGTTGAACACGATCATGAGGATGATCAAGAGGAGTTTGTAGAGAATGCAGATGAAGGAGAAATGTTAGTGATTCGAAGGGTATTGAGTAACCAACGAGTTGCTAAGGATGAATAACGTGAGAACATCTTTCACTCACGGTGTACAGTCCAAGGCAAAGTTTGTTCCTTAATCATCGATGGAGGAAGTTGTACTAACGTTGTTTCAATGAGTATGATTGAAAAATTAAGCCTTTAGACCATGACACACCCACACCCCTACAACATTAAATGGTTAAATCAAAGCAAGGGAATACAAGTTAATTCTCGTTGTTTGATTTCATTCTCCCTTGGTAGAAATGACCAAGATGAACTGTGGTGTGATGTTATCCCCACGGATGCTTGCCATATCTTGTTAGGGAGACCATGGATGTATGATAGAAAAGTCATGCATAATGGTCACCTAAACACCTATTCCTTTACCAAAGATGGCCAGAAAATTACCCTGAATCCTATGTCACCATCTGAACTCCTCAAAATGAAACCACAAAAAAGCCAAAATCAATTTGACTTGCTTTTAACCCATGGTGAACCACTTTTGAAAGCTACTCAACATGAGTTCAAAGCTTTGAAAGAATGGATATTGTAAGTTCAAGATGAACTAGAAACACCACTTCCATACCATCCCGTAGCCAAGGTCATTTTAGAACAATTTAGTCACCCATTTCCTGATGAGATACCTTCAGGTTTACCACCCAAGCGTGACATACAACATCATATTGACCTTATCCCAGGATCCATTCTATCAAATAAGCCAACCTACAAATCAAACCCAAAAGATACCAAAGAGGTTCAACGACAAGTTGAAGAATTGGTGTCAAAGGGGTTAGTACGAGAATCCTTGAGTCTGTGTGCTGTTCCGGCTCTCTTGGTTCCAAAAAAAGATGGTAGTATGAGCATGTGTGTTGATAGTAGGGCCATAAACAAAATTACTATTAAGTATAGGTATCCCATACCTAGGCTTGAAGACATGTTGGATGAATTACATGGCTCTAAGGTGTTTAGTAAGATTAATTTGAGAAGTGGATACTATCAAATTCGTATTAGGGAGGTTGATGAGTGGAAGACTGCTTTTAAGACTAAAGAAGGACTATATGAATGGTTAGTCATGCCTTTTGGTCTTTCAAATGCCCCTAGTATGTTTATAAGATTGATGAATCAAGTATTTCGGCCATATTTGGGTAAATTTGTGGTCATATACTTTGTTGATATTTTGGTGTTTAGCAAGAACGAGCAAGAGCATCAAGATCACTTAACTCAGGTGATGCTTGTTCTTGAAAAAGAAAAATTGTTTGGTAATCTAAAGAAGTGTACCTTGTTTACCCATGAAGTTACCCATGAGAGTGGAATTAAGGCGGATGAAAGCAAGATAGATGCTGTTCGGACTTGGCCTATTCCCAAAAGTATTCATGATGTTCGAAGCTTTCATGGCTTGACTTCTTTCTATAGGAGGTTCATACGCAATTTCAGCACCATATTAGCCCCTATGACTGAAGTTCTTAAGGGTTCCTCATTGACATGGAATCCTAAAGCACAAGCTGCCTTTGAAGAAGTGAAAGAGAGACTAACTCAAGCACCGTTATTAGCTTTACCATGCTTTGAGAAGGTCTTTGAGGTTAAGTGTGATGCTTCTGGAGTTGGCATTGGTGGAATTCTTACCTAAGAAGGACGTCCTTTGGCCTTCTTCAGTGAGAAATTATGTGACACCAGAAAAAGATATTCAACCTACAATAAAGAGTTCTATGCCATTGTTCGATGCTTAGAACACTGGAATCATTATTTGGTTGCTAGTGAGTTTATTCTTTATTCTGATCATGAGGTTTTGAAGTACATTCAAGGCCAACACAAATTAAACTCACGACATGCCAAATGGGTTAAGTTTCTACAGTCCTTTCACTTCACTATCAAACACAAGTCCGAAAAGATGAATCAAGGCGCCGATGCCCTTTCTCGGCGTTATTTATTATTATTTCAA
>NCQV01088320.1:2870-16370 GCA_002740545.1 Lophocereus schottii | reverse complement strand
ACAAGGCTTTTGTGAAAACTAAAAGGAATTGGAAGGTAGCTCACAGGGTGTATTACATCAGCAAGCTCGAGTTTAACCTATCACTAAATTATTATTACAATTTACAAGTTGGACCACACAATGTTATACTTAATCCAAAATAAATTTACATTCCGTACAACATTTATTAGCAACCTAAAAAAAAGACATCCGCAAAATATTTAACCAGGTCAGGGAAATCAGGCCCACATCTTTTGGGCCCTTAGCTTCCTTGGGCTCCCGCTTGATTGCCGATCGTTTCTCTTTCCCTAAAACAGTTTGAAAACACAAAAATCATACAAAATGAGCGATCACTCAATACGTTATCCTTATACAGTTAAACGGGCTTTTCAGGAGCCAGTGAGCATGCGCGCAACGTGAAAACAATGTTTACAAATGTCGTTTGAGAAACATTGTACTAAATAAGCAGTTAACAATTAATTCTTCGGCCTGGATTAGGACCCCATGTCTATGATTAGCAGCTATGACAATTACGATGAGCTATGAATTTTCCGTTTAACGGGATGAGCCCAACAAAGAATTCTGCGAGCAGATACTTATGAATGATGAACAGGGCTTATTAAACAATGAACACTGAAATAGTCCTAAAGGTTCCAGTGGCCGAATAAAATTTTGCTAACATTAAAGAACGTAAATTTAAACATCTGTAAAAGGCCAAGTGATAACGTACCTGGAAAAGAACTAACTTCCCCCTTTTCTTTTCTTTTCTTTTCTTTTTTCACAAGTCGATTCAGATCCTGTGTTCCGGGTCATTTATTCAAGTAAGTCTTTATTCCTTAATATTGATATGTTTTAAAATATCACAACTTACAAGAAAAAGACTAACATTACAAGCTTTGACTTGGAGATGCCTTGTGGATCCTTCTTCTTTATGATTTCATACCCTCATTCATATCAAGTTTTGGGAAATTATAACCTTTAATCTCCTCTCTTTTCCTTCCTCTGTTACTATATCAAAAATTCATTTACCCCTTTGTTTTCTATACTTGTAATTTCCTCAAATTAATGCCCAAAATCTCATGGTTCACACAATCTTTGAATCAAGCATATTTTTCTTATCCACTCTTAATCTTATTTCGTCAAAGCTTTCTCATAACCCTTTTGATTAGTTAATGCACTAACTTGTTCTAACTTGTTTTCATAACCTAACAATCCAAATTTTGTCAGCTCGATTCCCACCTCATCCAAATAATCTAACTCCAATACCTTTCAACAATTTAAATCCAACTCCATTCAAACAACTAATTTCAACACCAATGAAATAATACAAATCCAATTTCATTGTCAGCTCCATTCCCACCTCATCTAAATAATCTAACTCCAATATCTGTCAACAATTTAAATCCAACTCCATTCAAACAACTAATTTGAACACCATTGAAATAATACAAATCCAACTTCATTCCACAAATTAGCTCCAACCTCATTCAAATAATGTAATCCAACTTCATTCAAATAACTTATTTCAACACCATTCAAATAATATAAATTCAACTTCATTCAAATAACTAATTTCAACACCATTCAAATAATATAAATTCAACTTCATTCAACCAACTGCTTCCAACATTATTCAGATAATATAAATCCAATTTCATTCCACAATTTAACTCCAACATTTTTCAAATAACATAAGTCCAACTTCATTCAAACAACTACTTCCAACACCATTCAAATAATATAAATCCAATTTCATTCCACAAATTAACTCCAATATCATTCAAACAATTAACTTCAATATCATTCAAATAATCACCCACTTGCCCAATTTATAACTCAATAAAACATCATTTACAAAAATTATCTCCACAATTCTATAAGCTTGAACTAAATAAAAATGGAGGTAGAGGGGTTTGGATTTTACCTCAGTAGCTACTGAGTGAGAGTGATGGTGGCTGTAACTGTGGAGGTGGGCGGCGGTGGGTGGCCGGTGCTGTGTCTTTCCGGCGGTGGTGTCGCGTTTCAGGGCGGCACAAGGCCCTGTTTCTGCCAGGCAGACCGGCCCAGAACAGGGAGAAGGAGAAGGAGAAGGAGAAGGGGAGTGAGTGGTTGAGAGGAGAGAGAAGTAGATGGTGAGTGGCGCAGAGAGCGAAGAGAAAGGCGGCCAGAGATCGGCGCCTGGCGGTTGGCCGGGATTGGAGAACAGGGGGGATCGTGAGCTGCTGTCCTCTTCGGCCCCTTCACAGAGACACCATCTCTCTATATTTTTTTTTTTGTTTTGTTTTGTTTTGTTTTATCTTACCTTGCCTTTTCAACCCCCTTTGCTGAGTAATTGAGTCACATTATCAGGACGCTTGGCTTTAGAATTACTTAGCGAGTGTCATTCCAATTCCATGACATTTGGCTTCGTCCCATTTGTCATTTTTATTCTTAATTATTAAGAAAATTTTTATGGCTCGGATACACCGTAATTTATTTTATTTCATTAGCTTTATATATTCACATTATTATTTGTCATTTTACAACTGTAAGAAAATTCCGTATTATCACATGTTTATAACACTATTTTTTGTCATTTTACAACTGTAAAAAAATTCCGTATTATCACATGTTTATAACACATGGGGTGTTTCATAAGAAGAAATTGTGCAGCTCACTGCTTTCGATAGCTATAATTATCTGCATAATGTTAGATTTGGAATTAATTTAAGCATGATTAACTACTGGGGCATTACTGTGAGGTGGTGCTTGGGTGAGGAAGGGGAATGGTTCAGGTAAGTGGTTTTTTTTTTCCCCCTGTTTTTATGAATAAGAAAAGTTGAAAAGCAAGATCAATGAGGGCATAGTGCTCATTTTGTCTTGGGTCGCAAAGGCTCCTGTGGCGCGAGATGCCAGCATCACAGATGCGAGGCACACTTTTATATCAAAATGGTTGGAATTCATTTAAAAGATATGTGGGATATTTAAAAGATATATTTTTTCCCAAATAAGTTATACAGGTGCATCAATATAGGCATTTGATGTTAATACAAGCTGTTAGAATGTCAAATGTCACAAACTAGTCTAGAATACAATAAAATAATACCTAAAATTATTTTAATACAAATCAAAATGGTATTAAGTAACAAACATTCTGGAATTTTTTTTCCTTTGATAAGGAAAAAGTAATATTATAAAAAATACCCCAAAAATACCCTATTCTGGAAATTTATGAAAGATTAGCCTCTAAAATACCACAAAGCAATGATAATTACGTTCTCATATATTTTTTTAGGATATAACTCATTGACCCAACAATATCCAAATCAGAAAGTGAAAAAAAAAAACCTACATCTCTATGATACTTACATTGACAGGTGGAGGGCGTTTAATTTTTGCGCACTTAACCCCATTAGTGTTTGTTAAAGATCTCCTTATTTATTTTTGCTCTCCGGCCCATTTTCTCCTCATTGGTTTTTGGTTTGCAATCGTTTTCTCTTTAAACCTTTTTCAAAAAAAACTGTTTTGTGGGTTTTAAGGATTCAACCTCTCTATGAGTAGGAATATCAGTAGGGGTAAGGTTGCCTACAGCTGGATCTCCCCAGACCCCACGAAAGCGGGACCCACACTGAGAGTTGTTATTGTTGTTGTAGTGTTTGTTAAAGATCAACTTTCATGCACGGCAACATTATCAAACGCCCCTGTTTGCAGTTACACGAACCTTTATCCTGATTTTGATCCTTGAATTGTGACACTGCATTCAGGATAGTCAAATGAAATTAGTCTCCTCATCAATTGAGATGGCCATTGGAAATACTAGTTTGATTTTGAAGAGAGTTCTAGGGTCACAAAAATTGTCTCATTGAAACTCTCATCCCTTTTCAATGTTGTATTCTTCATCCCGTGGCTGTGCTCTCTCAAGATCTGTCATTGATATGCGCATTGTCCCTTCCTAGCATGCCCATTCAGGTTTCTTGTTTCAACTCTTTTATGCTTCCACTCGGCATAGAGCTGTCCTTTGCACCTGCTGCTATAAGACACTGTGCATTTTTTAAAAGAAAAGTATCTGTCTACTCAAGAAGGCAGCTTTCAAGCGTGTACCACACCTGTTGTCTGAGCAGTCTTTCCTTTCTAAGAGCTGCATGGCAGTTTCTGTTTCCAAGTGGTCTGCATATAGCTCATCATATCAGTCCACTATTATGATTTATGCATGGCTTTATGATGACGCTGATACTTTGTGGACTGTCTGGACAAATAAGCCCATGTGTTTCATGTTTTACCAAGTTTTGGCCATTAATGTTGCGTCCGAATGTTGTGTTTCGGCTTCGGGTGATATAACTCTAAATCTGATGAAAAGTGGCTGTTATCATCCCCGAAGGAGGATTAAAATTTAAAATGAGATGTCTTTAGCAGCAGATTCTCTGGTTGCCTTTGCTAGATGTAATCATTCGTTTATGGCGTTTACTAGAGGGCTGGGTATTTCTGTTATTAGATCGACGATCAGTTCCAAGCTATGGATTGGCCTCTAATCTGAAACTATTGGGCATTTTTTAATGTTCTCATGTGTCGCGCTGTGATCAATGGTAGGTTTGCATTGTGCAGTATCTGGCTTCATGAATTCTCAACTGGGATAATCTGATGCGCTGCTGTTTTGAGCTTACCCTTCTTTTGCTGGACTAAGTTGCGACACTGCTACACAGCCCCTTGTTTGTATCCCACAAAATTGTCCTGTGCCATGGTCTCCCAAGATGACCTCGTCAAATATTGCTGCTATCAAATTGGGCAGACAAGTTGTATGGATACTTTCTTGCACATATATCCTGAAGTTGTAAAACCGCTAATCATCGGTTCAGGGTGCATTTGTGTATTGACAAGTGTGTTCAAATGGCTGGCCAATGTCCATGTTCTTCGCAGAGAGAGAGGCCTGATGAAATTAATTGTATGGGATTGTCATTGTTGTATCCTGAAATATTTGGAATAATCACTTGTGTAAGGTAATTGCACTTGATAGTTACTTCATTTTTAACAAGAATGTAATTTAACAAATTAAAGCCAAATGATCTAACCAATATTTGCCTTGGTAGAGGTAGAAAAGAACGGCAAAGAACACGCATGACAGTTGTTAGCTAATTGTATTAGTTGTTAGCTTTTTGTATTGCGAAGGCAGGTACGCGTGCGTTGCGCACAGTGAATATCACAAGTGATTTGATCAATAATAAGATGCTTAAATGTAAAGGTAGGACAATGTAGGGTGACTCTCTAGTACTTGGGGAAGACTAATGGCAATAAATTTACTCATTTTTGGATTCCTTTTGTCAACAAGCACGATTGCAGTTGCTTCTAAGCCAAATTCTGTTCACATTTTTATGCTGTCTGGAAGTTTATATGTACCTTTTTATACTTGGGAAAGACTAATAGCAATAAATTCTACTCATATCTTCATACTGTCTAGAAGTTCATATGCTTAAATGTCTTGAACTTTCTGGTACTTGGACAACGTATCTTCATGCTATTCATATCTTCATATGTAACTTTGTGTCAACAAGCATGGGTTCCTTTTTTTGATTACGCTCAAAAAGTTGAGTATCTGGTAGAAAAACAAATAGAAACGAGCTTCCATTCATCTACAGAAGTGACAATGAGCATCATAGTGAGAGTTGTACCCGTTAATGTGGTACTATGTTGGTGTTGTTGCATCAAATGGATTCATTTTCCTGCATTAGTATAGATATCATGACTAATGTGCAGTTCTACTATTTGCCTTCATTAGTGTGTGTGTGTGTGTGTGTGTGTGTGTATTAATAAACGGGAAATGTGAATGCTTCGCAAACCCAACTTGTAAATATACAACACCACAACCCCCACCTAGTGTGGGTTCTGCCTTAATAGGGTCTAAGGACATTTAGATGCAGGAAGTCTTATTCCTGCAAATACAAGGATGTAAGTGTAGTAGAGAAAATTCAATTCTAAAGGCAAGGCTGCTGCATAATCCCTCCCCTCCTCGCCTCACAAAACCTACTGTAGTCTAGCATCCAGTGTGTCTGTATGGATTGGAAATGTCTAGCAGGGCATGGTCAGTTGCTAAGAAATTGGGTTATTCCCTTTCGAAGGCCTCCACACCCCCCTAGAATGAAAATTAAAGAGAGCGATAAAAGATATGCAATGGGAAGCGGTTGTAAACAGCAGTGTCATAGGCTGACAGAAGGAAACAAAACTCTTATTTTCACCTTTGATGCTTGATAGTTGCAAGTCTTGGTTCCAAAGGCTTCTGATCTGCACTTGAATTGGAGGCCATTGGGCACCACTTTTGTGAGCATGACTGGGAGAACCTTAAAATACAACACAACATTGATTATGCATACCTAGCTTGAAGCTGTTTCACCCATGCATTTATGGCTATTCTGTTGCTATATTGTTACTTGTGTACCCAGATAGATGTAGATATGCACATCAATATGAACTTCCAGACAGCAATACAATGTAAGGTGACTTTCTAGTACTTGGGGACTACTCTTACATAAATATGAACATCCCTTACTGCCCTTCTCCCTGATATACTACTCAAGTTAATAGCTAAAAATCAGTAATATACCTTTGTGTCTTGTCTCCCTCTTAGCACATTTGGACCATACATGTAATGGTCCCTCTGTTCAAACTTCCTACCAGAACGTGAACAACAATAAACCGTAGTCATTGCAGATATGATAACAAAACAAATAGACAAGGTTTAAGTACCATGCTTACACTCGTTCACCAATACGTCTCAAAAAAATACACAAAGGTACACCACTCCATATGACAACTTATTACAGAATACCATTCAGTGTCCATTACTTTCCAGAAAATTGGGAAGTAAGGATGGTTAACGTAAACACTCATAATCCAACATCACACTAAAGCTTTAAGTCCTCCATTTTCAGCTGTATCCGTATGACATCTTTTGGCCCAACAGAAGGATTAGTGACAATAAAAGCCAAATTGGCAAACCATACTATGTCCCTGCATTTTTCATTCATCTCCTCTAAACCACCATATGGACTATCGTTATTTGACAAAAAAAGAGGTCAACTATGGACCATTTGAATTGTATATCAAGAAAACAAACCTCAAGCCTGAAGGATAAGAAAAACTCACAAGCTTTGAGAGTCATAACAGTCACAATCAATATATGGGCCATAATTAGTTGCAAACATTAAATTATATAGAGAATGAACTCATTTTGAAAGTAATCACCTATCCATAACCACATGTAAATTAAGTTTTGTAATTGTGTTGAAACATCAATGCCGCTATACAGGTCAACTAATATGTAAATTAAGTATTCACCTATCTATGACCACCCTCGCAAAGTCGTACAAGAAACCCAGGAAAAAAACAGAGAAGGAGAAATCCCCAACTATGAATGAAACTCATTTTGACTTCAATAGACTCTTCAAAAGCCAAAGCTGGTGCATGTAGTTCCTTATGAGTACACCTGGTTTGGTTGCTACCTCAAAGACTGAAACACTTGACAAGGCCTATGCTGATAGCATATTTGAATAAATAGATACTACAAAACCTCTATGGCTCAAAAACCTGCGACTCCAACATCATTGCAATATCACAATCCTCACAGAGTCTTTTCCTAAATCAATTATAGATCAACTTAGAAATTAGACATATGTATTCATACTAATATAAAGTACATCAAAGAAAAGTTAGACATATATTTTTACTAATAGAAGATATATCAAAGTTTTGAACAAAAATCACATGCATATCATCAGAAAATCTCCAACGCCCACAAACAACAAACATGATATGAAATCCAAGAAGATAGGAGGACAAGCAAAATCTTACAAGCTCCACACTTTATATTTAGACAAGGTTAGTCATAAAGTTGCACCAAATCATTTAAGCCACTTTTATAAGTACAACAAGCCCAGAGAAGGGCAAAAGAAAATTATATACTGCATTCTAAGTTTTAAGATTCAGGGATGTAGAGAGCTAAAAAAACAGATAAGTATTTTGACAAGCAATACATGATTAAATTGACATGGAACCAACAGAGCAAAGAGAAAATAGAGAATGAAAGGAAGTAGAGAAACAATCCAGATTAAATGTCAAGATGTAATATGTAATTCAATCACACAAGACAAAATCAAAAAGAAAATGAAGAAGAGCGAACCTTGCGATGAGCAACACAAAGAAACTCGAAAAAGAAAATAACTCCTCTCCGTGGAAATATTTGCATATTTTTTATAACATGAAATTATCAGTACAGGTTCCTTTCACCCGACAAACTTGACTTCAAACTCATTTTATACAGCAAATGAACAGTTTATATAGTCTACACACATCAAATGCAAAAATATCTACACAGTTCATGCATGTGCATAAACATATAAAAGGGGCTAAATAAAAGTTTGGTAAGCAAAAGGAACCTCATATTACTTTTCCCTATATTTTTCACCCATTCTTCTCTAACCCTTTTCCAATTTACTTTAAATATTTCCTACTTGATAAAATATTTTTTGAAAATGTTTCGGACTTTCTAAATAGAGACCCTGCTTATCAAGGACAATATTATTTATATCTACATCCTCCAGTATTTACATACATAGGATCCACCCACAATTGTTGCTGTAAAACGGTTGTTGTGGCTGCATCGTTATACGTGAACTGCAAGAAATGAGTTGGATGGAAATGCAGCTGAATATAGTGTTTAGAAATGAAGAGACACACTAGAAATGTTGTCCATCCTTACATATAGGAAAATACTATTACTATGATAAAAAGAAATCCTATAGAAACCTAAAAACAATACTATAATAGCAACATAATCTTCCCTCAGAAAGAAACGTTTTTAATCTTGTGGCATCCAGCTTCAAATTTTCCAACTTTCTGTCCAAATAATTCTCTTCAAAAAGTAGGTCCAAGATCAATCTAGCTAATCTACAAGCCAATGCAATTGAAACTCAAGCAACCGAATCAGAGTAATTTCCTTTAAACCTTCCAGATAAATACCACCAAGATATTTAATTTGCTTGTATGGAAGTGGTGTGGAAAAGGATGCAGGGAAAATTTATATCACATAAAATTAAAGCTGATAGGGACGACACAACAATATGACATGGACCCAACCATAAGTTATCGAGAGAAACATGAGCTGAACACAACGTGATGCAATTTTGACTCGAAATGGGATTGATCATTTCTTGTGAAAGCATGTTATTTAGTGTTTTGGGGCAAGTTCAAATTGATTTCAAGATAGACTATAAATTGCCACGATTATCAGATGAGCCAACCTGAACCAACCTGTTTATCGGCTCTACATACATCCTCAACCATCAATTTTCAGCAGGGAACAACATATATCGGGGAAAAAAATTAGCAAACGAGCCATCACGAAGTTCAAATAAACTAAGAAAAAAAGGCTATCTGCCCAATCTTTCAACAGCTAGTGTCACCAGATATAAGCAGCACCTGATTTAGGACAATAGCAACAGTGTGGGTAATATGATTAGAATAATAAAATGTGAAGAAACATGAGGAATTAGCAAGAGAAAAATGGGCCTAATAAGCAAATTAACTCACGAACCCCTAACCTAACAGAACAGTTTCACCAATTATATATATATATATATATATATATATATATATATAAGGATAGGATAGAGACAACAGAAAATGAATTCCACGAAATAAAGCACCAAGCCTTACAATGTTAGGTCCATCAGTACTTAACAACATAAATTGGTAAACACTTTGCAATCGAGCCATAAGGAAGATCGGATTACTAACATAATTCCAAAGACAATAGATATAATAAATTCTTGAAATTACATAGAAAATAGAACAATATAGATATACAAATGCAAAGAAAGAAACATTGAGGAAGACAATAAATGTACTACTTGTTGAAATTAAGGAAGCAAATTGACTCACAAAACCCTAGCCTAATAGACCAAATTCACCCATGAAAATGATAGGATAGAGAAAATAGAAAATGAATTCTATCCTACAACTCTAGGAAGAAGGAAAAAAAAGGGTAACGGTGGAGACTGGTGAAACATGCAGCAAAGGGAAAGAGAAAACGGTGAAGAAATTAAGAAATAACGAAATACTTTACCAATTCCATCTCATTTAAACCGGTTCAAAAAAGGAAAAAAAAAAAGGGGACATGCAGCAAGGGGAAACGAAAAATAGAGAAGAAAATAACCCAAGATTCATAGTATCCACATCAACCCAAACTGAAGTCCTCAGACTTAACCAATTCCATCTCATTTAAACCAGTTCAAAAAATGATGTTCTAATTTAATCGACTTTATTGACATATCCTACAACAACAACAACTCCCAGTGTGGGTCCCGCATTCACGGGGTCTGGGGAGATCCAGCTGTAGGCAACCTTACCCCTACCGGTATTTCTACCCATAGAGAGGTTGATTCCTAAAGACCCACAAAACACTTTTTCTTTTGGAAAAAACACTTTATTGACATATCCTAAACCCCCTAAATTTCAATAACTTGAATCGACTTTCATGCGCGCCAGAAAGCAAACCACTGAAATCATTTTGAAATATACATTCGCACGATGCCTCAGAACATTATCAGAAGCCATAAAATTTGCTAGAGCTCAATTAGAACACTAAATAAAAAGTTCCCAGAAATTGGAAAGAAATAGGAACGAAGGCAAAACAGGAGGAGCAAGCAAGAGGAAAATAGAACATCATCAGAAGACATAAAATTTGCTAGAGCTCAATTCGAACACCAAATAAAAAGTTTCCAGAAATTGGGAAAAAAAAAATAAAATCTTACCATCAATTGAGCAACAGGAAAGAAGGCAAAACACGAGAAGCAAGCAACAGGAAAACCCAGCTACAAATTGTGGCGAGAGAGCCAAAGAGAGGTTCACAGGAAGAGAAAGACTGAAAGAAAGAGAGAGAAGGCAGCAGTTCTCCTGCTCTGTGTACATCCAGCCGTGGGAAATGACTATCTGCTTTACGTCCTCATCAAATTCTCCATGAATAATTAGACACCAAGTTGAAGTTAATTACCACTTTGCCACTTCCTTTCAATCTACAGTAACTCATCTTGTCTGACTCTCTGCTTTTCGTTGTCAGCTTTTCGTTGTCATCAAAATCTCTGGGAACAAATAGACACCAAGTTGAAGTTAATTAGTACTTTGCCACTTGCTTTAAATCTACCATAACTCCTCTTGTCTGTTTTTTAGTTCTTAGGATTTATTTATATTGGCTTGTTACGTTAGGCGTTAAGGGAAAGCATTTAGCAAAATTAGTTATTTGTAGCAAAGTTGGGAAACAAAAAACATTTGGACTTTTTCAAATTTGTTCTCTTGAACCTGAACAACCCATTTATTGAATATCTAAATTAGATTTTTTGTTTTTGTTACTATGGAAAAGGTTCTTTTTAGCCAAAAAGCTTATCATCAAACACTGCCTTCATTCTTAGTCAGATATGATGCATTTCAATTTTTGTTTATTTTTGATAGTAAGTGCAAATTACATTATTTAGAGGATGTTTGGTGAAGAGTTTGTTGGATAGCTTTTTGACAAAAAAAACTAGTCTGATATTTGGTGACCTATGCTAAGAAAATCGATTCGATGATCGATCCGATTGGAGGAGTGGGTCAATGGGTTAATCGGTTGGATCAGTTGGACCGAGGTTGGACCGGTTGATCCGTTTTACCGTCAAATCGAATTATAACGGCATAACTCATTGGACACCGTTGTAATTCTTTGTCTTTAAACGTTTGTATTTGAGATAATAAATTGCTAAAAATAAAATAAAGGGTGAACACCACTTCTTCTTCTTCTTATTATTATTATTATTATTATTATTATTATTATTATTATTATTATTTGTATGATATTTTTCTAGCATAAGAAGGAAAAAAGTCATTGAGCTTAAGTAACATAGCATAGGGCCTAAAGGAAATGAGCGTATCTGCCCCTAGTTAAGCACATAGGAGCCAAAAATATATATGAGACCTTTGAAGGGAAGGCCTGTAATTCCATATTAATAACTGACAACTCATAGGGTTTGCTTCTTCGAGCTTCGCTCCTGGAGCTCTCCGCCTCCATCCCCTGATTCCGTGAAGATCTGAGTTTTCTATTCCTTAACTTCTCCGTGCACTCTCAACCATAATTTTAATTTTATTTTTTAAAACTCAAACTTGTTATATTATCAAAAGTTTTAAAATTTTAAAATTTATATTTCATCACTTCTTAAACCTAAGTAATTTCACTTTGAGTCACCTAATAAAATTATTTATCATGAGCTCACCTTATAACACACAATCCTGTTTTTAAAATCATATAAATATCATATACTAATCCTTAAAAAAAAAAAAGCAAAAATATAATTAAAAACAAAAATGTGTTCTGCCCAGTTATACCACGCATGACATTTATCTGACAATACAATGGGAAAATAACACGTGGCATGATGGGTCTGCATTCTAGTTTTGCTTCCCTGACTGCGACTGCTCTCAGTCCTTCTCTCTCTCTCTCTCTCTCTCTCTCTAAAGATTGATTACTGGACAGGGTATTGGCAACGCCGCAACACACATGTCCTGTCTTCTGCCTCGGCCCTCTGTGGAGTTTGTATTTTCCTTTCACATTAGCGTGTCTTCATAGGAAGCGAGAGTCTGAGAGAGTAGAGCAAAGAAGCAAGTAAACAATTCGAAGGATCAAAGAAAGGTAGAACTTAGAAGTCAGAAGAAAATAGAGACCGAGAACGAAACAGGGACAGAGAAGCAAAGCTAAAAAGAATTACCTTGAGAACCAAATAGTGACTACCGGCAACAGAATCAGCAGCCGGCAACAGAGAGCACGTCGTTGAGGCCTTGAGGGTTGAGGAGGAGATATGGAGACGAGAACAAGAGGCGAGGGTGCAAGAGTCCAAAAGAGCAGCAATGGAAGTAGCCAAAAAAAAAAAAAAAAAACCCAGCTCTTTTATTCAAATTGGGAAAATCTGGTCCAATTGCGGGTTGGCTGGTTTGACAAAATCAGCCGAGTCACCTGGGTTTGACCGAGTTTTCCCCGTTCGATACCTAGAATGGTTCTTCTATTTTTCCGTCTATTGCATTGACCAGTTCCCAGTCTGACCGATTCGACCGACTGGTTCTCTTAACCATATTGGTGATCAGATGGTATATCATGCTCCTAAGAGTACATATTTCCACAAGTTACGCAGAGGCCCATGAATGACCCGTTACTAGCCCATTTAATGATTTAACATTTTGTTAGGTTAATTACTCCACTTTGAATCACCTAACAAAATTATTAGATAATGGTAGGTTAATTAATAAAATGTCAAATCATTAAATGGATTAGTAACGGGTTGAACTGCTCCAACCCATTATCATGTTTTAGATGGATCAACTCATGAATGACACGATTTATTATTAATATTTAATGTACAGACCAACCCGCTCAAACGTGATTTAGTGTCTACCAGTACTTGGCATTCATATATCATATTGAAAAGTTTAAATATTTTTTATATTCTTTTAAGAAATTAGAATTAGAATGTTTGT
>NCQV01088314.1:0-10775 GCA_002740545.1 Lophocereus schottii | reverse complement strand
CCCCCCCCCCCAAAAAAATGAATTTTATTTAAAAGGTTCAAATAGGGTTCTTGTATATGATCTATTTTTTCCAATTCTTTTTTTTAAAGGCAAACCAATTGCTCTTGTGAGCTTGAGAAGATAAAGAGAGCATATTAGAAAGGTAGGGGGTGTTCTTGTCCGGATGGCGGGTAAATGTTGCTTGAGGTGAAGTTGGAACACCCAACCTTTTTTGGGGGGTACTTATATAACTTATATAAGTGGTGTTCCTCATAACTCATGTAGGCTTATTCTAATTTTTTTTTTTTTTATGACTAACTTCACAGGAATGAGTTAGATATGGAAGTCCACCGATTGAAGTCATTTTCTTAATAAAATAGAATTATTAAGAGCCCTGATTCTTACATCGGTAGCCAATCATGTTGATCCACTAAACTAATTGTTGAGTCTAGTGAAATCGTAAATTACTGGCAATGTAAATGCAACGTTCACATACTCTTCTCCAAGTATGAAATATGTTAATGCCCTAATGTTAGTATAGGATTTGATATATAATTGGCCATTCAGAAATGAAAAACTTTTCTAGGCAAGCTTATTGGAATACACTACAAGAACAAATGACACAAAAAGGTGGCTGGATCTTATGTCTAGCACCCAATTTGTTGGGATTCAGGGGTGGTCATAAAACACTTAGCCACACTAATTCTCGTCTTCAGGCATACTAAGTTAGGAGGACATGCACCACTTTGGTGAATTGAAAGGCAAGAATTTCATTGAGATAGTTACATATTAGAGGGATCATCTAATCAGAATCGAGTGAAAGGGATGGATAAGATCGTCAAAAATTAGTGTGTGGATGCAATAGTAAGTCATGGCATGATGTTTTGACCCAATGGTTAAAGGGACTCAAAGGGGCGTTAAGCCTTCTCTTCAATCCATTTTCTTTGTTGCGTTCACTCCAAAATCAAGTCTCAGAAGCAAAATCTATTGGGAATTTTCAAGACCCAGAGGGATCCATGAGCACTACCCGCGATACCCACCGCGAATCGTGGTTCGGTGGGCTTGTTTTCCTGGCTAGAGGTTAAGCGATAGAAGGGAACACAGACTCTCCATGGTCCCACCTACAGTCCATGGCTAGCAGTTTTCAGGTTTGTTTCTTATCTGGATTGATGGATAAGAATGGCATACTAACTCCCACACCAAAAACACATGCCAAAGTCTATCCTATCTTGTGTTTTATCACAGTGGGGAAGCCAAAGATATAAGAATGATAAACTATACACAAGCAACATACAATCAATGAAAGTGACACAGCACCCCCATAAATTGAACATTTGAGAAACCTTGAATATTTGCACTTGTATTCTCAGCATCTTACCCCTAAAATTATTTGTAGTGCAGCAAATGAGTCTTAAGGAAAGTGATTTCGTTCACGATTTGTTGTAATACCCAGTACCGCATTCATCCTTTTTCCTAACAATCTTAAGATTTATCTCCAAGTAACGGAAACAGTTCATGAGATGACTTCCAATTTTTAGAAATTGGACAAGTTCGAGGGTTTTGAGTTTCATTGTTGGGAAAAGAAGATGCACTTCCTCCTTGCTTCTCTAAAGGTGGTGTATATTTTGAGCACTCCTTGCCCCATTAAGTCTGAGAATAGGACATTGGAACAAGTCCATCTTAGATCAAAGTTCGAGAATGATGATTATATTTGTCATGGGCACATCTTGAATAGTATGTCTAATGCCTTGTTCGATGTTTATCAAAGTGTGAAGACTGCCATGGAACTTTGGGAGGCAATGGAAAACAAGTACGTGGCATGGAAGGAAGCTTCTCTCAATAATCTCCTTATAAGTCAATCAATAATTACAAAATGGTTAAAGAACATTGTGTTCTAGACTAATTGCGTGAAATTCAAGGTATACTGAGTCATTTTAAGCAACCTAAGATGTACATGGATGAGTCTATTGTAGTTTCTTCTCTAAGAGACAAACTTCTCCTCTCTTGGAAAGACACTAAAAGAACCTTAAAGCACAAGAAATAGGATTTGTCTCTTGAGGATTTGGCTAACCATCTTCATATAGACGAAGAGTTGTGCATGCAAGATGAGTTAAAGAAGCATGTCTCCACTATTCATATGATTGAAGATAGAGAGTCGAGTAAAGGCTATAACGAAAACAGAAAGAAGCCTAACAAGGACAACAACGTCGACGGCAACAACAATAACAACAACAACAACAACAACAAGTGTAATAAGAATGCAAAAATGGTTTGTGCGGAATGCAACAAACTAGGCCACAAGAAGAGAGATTGCACCATTTGGAAGTGAAAGCATAAGTTGAACAACCAAAAGCCGAAGACAAAGGACAACTTTGTAGCTATAATCTTTTATCAAATCAATGTTGACCAAAGTGACAATGATTGGTGGGTCAATTTGGGTGCTTCCAAGCATGTGTGCAAGGATCGGTCCTTCTTCGTGAATCTTGTATTAGCTGAAGATGAGAAAGTTCTCTACATAGGTAATACTTCTACCATTTATGTCAAAGGGATATGCCAAGTAGTATCAGTCTTTATCTTACTTCAAATGATGTGTACTATGCTCTAGAAGTTAGGAAGAATCTTATTTCTGGTTTCCTTCTCAATAGATTTGGCTTCAAACAAATATATGAGGCCGATAAGTTTATTCTGTCTAAGAGTAGTGTCTTTGTAGGGAAGGGTTATGTATGTGGTGACACGTTCAAGCTTAATGTAATTAATGCTTCTAGTGTTAATAAAGTGAATGATTCTTCTTACATGCTTGTTTATTGTTCTTCTTATCTATGCTACAATCATCTTGAACATCTGAATTATAAAAGATTAAAAGAGATGTCTAGACTTGAGTTAATTCCAAATTTTGTTGGAAATATAGAGAAGTGCCAGACTTACATGTTAACCAAAATTAGTAGAAGTTCTTTCCTAATGTTGAAAGGATCATCAAAATATTTGAATTAATTCATAGTGATTTAGATTACTTTTATAGCACCCCATTTTTGGGAAAGAATACTATGTCAATTCATTGATTATTTTTCAAGACATTGGCAAGTGTATCTTTTGTATGCTAAAAATGAAACGCTTGACAAGTTTGGGGTCTTTAAGAATGAATCTAAGTTGTGTTGTGAAAATTTCATTAGGGATGGTGAGTATTATGATCTAAGTTATTTTAATCAACTGGTATAATTCTTACGGTTACAATACTACACGCATTAAGATATAATGGTGTGGTGGAAAGGAAAAATCAAACTTTAACTAAAATGGTAAATACTATTCTTTCTAAGTTTGATTTGAGTAAAGGTTTTGGGGTGAAGCAATGCTCACAACATGCTACATCCTAAATAGAGTTCCTAATAAGAGGAGTTCTATTACCTGATATGAGTTATACAATAAGACAAAGCCAAACTTGAGTTATTTTAGAGTTTGGGGTTATAGGGCTATTGTAAGAGTCCCAAAATCCAAGAAAAGGCAGTTCGGAGAAGAGAAAGAGGAATTGAGTGCAACCTTATAGGTTATGCTGAACATAGTAAAACCTATAGGTTTACGGTCATTGAATCAAATGCTTCAATTATGGTGAACAATCAATGTATGCAATTTTTTATGAAGACATATTTTCTTCAATTCCTAAGTCGAATGATCTTATTCTAAGTACTATGATTCCAAGCAATAATCAAGAACAAGTGGACATTATTGAATTAACAAGAAGTAAGCAAATTAGAAAGGAAAAATCTTTTGGATTAGATTTCTTTGTCTACATAGCAGAAGGAACTAGGGATTCCATAAAAAATGAAATTCTCTAACTTATAGTGTTGCCTCAGATCCTACCTCCTTCTAAGAGACTATATAATCTTAAGATGCTCCTTTCTAGGAAGAAGCAGTCCAAGATGAAATGTACTCAATAATAAAAAAATAATACTTGAGTTTCAACTAGTTTAGCTCTTGGGAAAAGGAGAGTGGATGATATAATAGAAAGGTTTAAAATCCAATTGGTAATAAAGAGTTTTAACTAAAAATGCAGTATTGATTGCTTTGATACTCATGCACTAGTTGCTATGATTGCAACTATTAGAGTACTCATCGCTTGTACTGCAATTCAAAATCTAGTGATTCTCCAAATTGATGTCAAAACTACTTTCTTTACTGGTGAGTTAGAAGGACAGGTGCACGTGAGACAACCTGAAGATTTTGTAGTTCTAGGTCAAGCAAGGAAACCATGCAAACCCATAAGATCCTTGTATGGCTTGAAGCAAGCACTTAAGCATTGTCTTCAAAAATTTGATGAAGTAGTGCTTTCGTTTGACTTTAGTATCAGTGAATCTGACAAATGTATTTATTCTAAGTTTGAGCGTTGAAATGGTGTGATTATATGTCTATGTGGGGATGACTTGCAGATTTTTGGAACCGTTTTAGATTAAGTGGGGAAAACTAAGTGTTTTCTATCTTCAAAGTTCTTTGTGAAAGACCTGAAGGTGGCCGATGTTATCTTAAATCATAATGTTATTTGCTTGACTAAATGTCATTACATTGAGGTTCAAATACCAAGATTGTTCCTCTGTAGCCACTCCTTTCGATCAAACTTATAAGTTGACTCGAAATAGTGGGAAATATATTGCACAACTTGAGTATACAAATGTCCTATGTGCTTGATGTATGCCATGATAAGCACAAGGCCAGATATTGCATTTGCCATTGGGAAATTAATTCGATATATTAGCAATCCTACTAAAGTTCATTGACATGTAATATGTCAAGTTTGGAAATATTTGAAGAAAACTTAAGACTATGGCTTATTTTATTCATGTTATCCTTCGATCTTAGAAGGATACTCATATGCAAGTTGGCTAACTAATAGAGAAGATTATGCCTCTAAGCCAGGTTGGATATACTTGCTTGGTAGTAAGGTGATATTTTGGGTATCCAAGAAACAAATTTGCATGACATATTTCACCATGGCTGCTGATTTTGTAACCTTAGCTACAAGAAGTAAAGAGGCAGAATGGCAACAAAACTTATTAATGGAAGTGCCTTTATGGCCAAAGTTAAAATCAAAATTTTCACATTATCTAAGGCTTACAATCATGTCTATAATGGCAAATCAAGACACGTTAGACCTAGACATGTCTATTTTCATCAATTGATAAAGGATGTTGTGAATGCTGTTGATGATGTGCAAATAAGTGAGAATCTTACAAATCCTTTAGCAAGAGGTTTAGCAAAGGACTTGGTGTCGAGAACATCAAGGGGGATGGGACTTAAGCCCACATTTGTGATCACTAGTAAAGAAGTCTCAACTTAATTCTTGAGATGATGTCAACTTTTAAGTTTAATGAGTAACAACGTTATATATTGATTGATAACACTAACATATTTCATCTCAAGGTAAGAGTGTTTGCGAACAGTAATGTTATAAAGAGGGTGAGTTATGCTCTTAATAGACTTGATTGAAGGACGTGTGTTACAAAAGCATGTGTCGAAAGTCCACCTATGTGAATGAGAAGTGTAGCCACTTCAAAAGCTATAGGGCTTGGCTTGATGCACTCATAAAGGATATGGATACATGCCCAGTTAATAGTGTCAAATTTTATATATAAATTAAGATTTGTGTGTAAAATGTATCTAATTGATTAGAAAGGATGCACAGTTCAAAGACTTGTCTACTATCACATTAAAATTGATTGAAATTATATTCACTAAGTGAAAGTTTAAATCGGAAGATACTTCTATTACGCATAAATCTCCAGGTTTACTTCAATGTTGCCTTGTTTTCTCATTCCTAAAATGGCAGGGGATTATAGGAATATTTCAACAATGCACATTTCCTACACAAGTCTTGAAAATGGCGGGGAACCATATGGAATTTTCAAGATCCAGAGGGATCCATGAAATGCCCATGGTACCCACCTCGAACCGTGGTCCCTTGGGCTTGTTTTCCTGGCTAGAGGTTGAACGGCAATGGTGGACTATGGATTGTCTGTGGTCCCACCCATGGTTCACGGCCAGCAGTTTTCAGGTTCTTTCTTATCCGGATTGATGGATAAGAATGACACATTAACTCCTACAAAAAAATATCCGCAAAAGTCTATCCTATCTAGTGTTTTAGGATAGTGTAGACGTTAAACATATAAGAATGAGAAAATATACGCAAGCAATATACAATCCATGAGAGTGACTTTAGCACCCCCATAGATTGAACCTTTGAAAAACCTTGCACATTTGCACATGGATTCTCAGTATCTTACCACCAAGATTATTTCCAATGAAGCAAATAAGTCTTAATGAAAATGATTTCATGCACGATTTGTTGTGATATCTAGTACCACATTATTTAGAAAGTGTCCTTTATTGCCTCTAGTTTGCTCTAGAAATAAACTTTAATTGTACACAATTGATTTCTGTAGATTACTTTAATTTCAGTATGGTTTGTTGATGTTTCCACGGTTTTTCCCCTCCTTGGATTACTTCGTGTTCAATTTGTCTGCTGATTACTAATTTGCTGCGTAGCTGCTACCCTGCTAGTTTCCAGTTCATTGAACACTTGTTCGTTCATTCCTGCTCTACAACGCAGGAGGGAAAACTACTATTTTATCACTGGACAGATTGACCATGTGTCGTTAGCTTCCATTCAATCGCTGATTAAACAATTCATTCATTGTGTGCTTCCCAAAGATACATGTTTATTCCTTCTTAACTTTGAAATTTCTACAAAGGTGACCTTTCCATGGGGAAGGAGCTCCCTATACATAAAAGGGCAGCCCGGTGCACAAGTATCCCACGTTCACGTAGGGTCCGGGGAACGGCCGCACCCCAAGGGGTGAATTGTAGGCAGCCTGACCTGACTTTGTCAGTGGCTGATTCCACGGCTCGATGAGGCAGCCTAACCCCATACATAACATGTGCATATCTTTTCGCGTCAGCAAAACAATGAGGCTGCTAAACCCGCCTTTCAACGGACAAAAGGGTTTACACCCCTGTATTAACCAAGGAGCTGGCAAACCATCTCATTGGAACTTGGAAGCCATCGTTTTTTTTCAATTGACTAAAAAACCAAACAGTATTAGCTCCATTGTATTTTTAAGGGGGTAAGAGCACAGACTCCGATCAATTATAAATACAGAAAAGGAAAATACCATAATTTAAAAAGCATAGCAATCTACAGTCCTACAATAGCAATCTCTACAGTCCTACGAAACTGAGTACATCAACTAGCAACAACCAGAAAGCCATCCCAAGCTGAATTCAGGGACTCATGGAATGGCAGGCATGATGGTACAAGACTCCAAAGACACCACCCCAATCGGTTTCTCCCATAGCCACTGCTACTGTGCATAAGGACGATAGCGGCCATTTGCAGCAGCATCTCCAAAACCCCCTCTACTACTACTGCTGCCACTGCCATAAATGGATCCCCCCCACTACTGCCTCCATGGCCCCCTCCAAGGGCAGAATCGTAACTTCCACCATATGCACTACCACCAGCAGCTGCCCCTCCATATGACCCATACCCATCAGCAGGCCCACCATACCACTTCCCACGTCATACCCTCGGCTAAAGCCAGTAGCGCCATAGCGCCCAGAATATCCATAGGAGGAGAGGTCTCCCCTATATGCTCCTCCCACAGCACCGTATCCTCCATAACCCCCAAATTCGCTTCTACCACAGCCACCACCATACACACCAGCTATGCCTCCATAGGCTGTAGCACCACCTCTATAAGAAGTAGCACCACCATATCCACTGCCTCCGCACCCACCACCATATGCATCTCCAAACCCACTACCATACGAGGACCAGGACTCATTATAACGTTTGGAGGTCGATGAGGGAGGATTTGGCTTCTTTGGCTCTGCGTTCTTTATCTCCACCTGAAAGCAGTTAAGATACAAGTGTAAATATCAATGCATCCAAACTACTCCAAAGCATTAGGGAGGTGCAGGTGCAAATCCCATAAGCATATCAAAATTGTCCCAGGAAGTGCCCTGCTACATAGTACCACAGAAATCCAAAATATGCCAATCCATAGTAATGATGACCAACTGATTTACTCTGATTCACACAGTAAATTATAACTAGCATAACAGACCAACCCATTGACTATTAGTGTCAATTTCATGCATGTCGAAATAGCTTTAATTTACCCGAACATATGATTTGTTTTCACACTACACAGCCAGGCCATCCATATATCCATTTAATTCAGGTCAAAATTAGGTCTGCTTAGCTTCATGTTTCTCTCCATATTTTCAATTCCTGGTCATGATGGTGACATGTCCCAAGTTGCGCCTACTTCCAATACATATCGCAAATACAGGGATCCAGGAAAAACTCTCAACTCAATCAAACCTAGAAACTGGAGGATACCACAATATCTTACAGAAAGCTCACCTTGGTTCCAGCAAACTCAATTCTGTTTCCCATCGACAAAAGATCATCGACAGCTTCTTCTGATTCAAAAGTAATAAATCCAAAGCCACAAGAATGATTAGAGGAGTGGTCCCGCATAATTTGGTGCTCTTTTACCTTACCAAATTTGGAAAAGAAATCTTTGAACTCTTCTGTAGTTTGAACACATATAACAGCACATCAATATCAAATGTCCAACCAAGCATGCAACTAACAAGGAGTTCGGGGGGAAAAGGTAGAACTCATCTGACCTTCATTGACTGATGTAGGAATGCCACCAACAAAAATCCTTTTGGTCTTGAAATCCTTGGAGCCAATTGCACCCTTTGGTATTGTCCGCTTAATTTCAACCTAATAATTTCACAAATAAATCATGAGGCATAATCCGCCAAGCTCCAGACAAGGAACTCTCATATCTCTACCACCCCCCCTCCTTGTTTTCCCCTTCTAGAGATTCCTTTTTACTTCTGATATTGCTCTTTATTAGCCACGAGAACCATGTTCTGAAGCCTAAATAATGGTAACATTCATGTCGTGACAAACCTGTTTTCCATTCATGATGTGAGAGTCCTGAATAACTTTGTCCACCACAGACGGATCAGCATAAGTGATGAAACCAAATCCACGAGGTTGACCAGTTCTCCGATCTTTCATTATCACGGAATCAATAATTTCTCCATACTTCCCAAAATGCTTGACAAATTGGGCTACACAAAGTTTCATCAGAAACCACTCATGTTAGAAAACCTTGATTTCCCTCAAGCATAACAAGAATAGCAGATGACAAAGAACTAACCAGAATTTATCTCCCTAGTTAAACTCCTCTGAAAATCTTTCTGCAATTCCATGTTCACTAGGATCAGAAGCTAGCAATAACATATAAAAGCAAATACCTAGGAAGTGTCAACAGTCAATGTTTCCTAACATGAAGAATTAAAGGGCCAAAGGGAAATAGCACTAGAAAGCGCTACAAGGACGACTGACAAAAAGCTAGAAAAAATCAATGCAGATATAATATCTGCTGCTATTAAGAATGGCTCAATCATAGCATAGCACCTCCAGAATACTACATCATAGTCACATGATGTGGGGGTCCATTGTACGCAAATTTACCCCCCAAATGAAGAGAAGTTGTTTTGATATACCAGATTCGGCATCCATTAATGGCCTAAAGCTCCATAAAAAAAGAAGTTCAGGGCAATCATTATGTCACATCTTTGGCAGTAAACGTTCTACAATAGGTAATACTAAAATACAAGACATGTATCATCTAGAACAACCAGCACCAATAATATCAGAACAATAGCATTAATCACTATGCATCACCATTTCAAATTATGAAGAAGACAACAGTTCAGTATCAGAAAACATTCACAAATTCGCCACAAGAGAATACAATTCACCAGAATCCACCACAAACGGGGAGGAGGCAAGCTTCTACCTTTTTATAATTGGATTACTCCATTGTTGTATCTAGATGAGAGGTTAGTCAACTCCACTTAATCTCATTTGGGAAAATTAAATGCTCCACTATATCCTCTTAATCATTTGCCTTTCATTCACCTCAAATTGAACATGAACAGAGGTAAAGGAAAGATCTTCTACGAGTTTACCCTTCTCCCCCTCAGTTTCCTTGATAATCGAAACAAGGTGCGTATAAACCACCTTTATCCCCTCCTCCCCCGCGCATGGGGACAATTACGTTCACGGATTCACCTATGTCATCCACCCTTCCCCTCCCATCTACATAGTACCCAAATGTAGTGTAGACTCTGGATACATCCAACAACAATTAAATAGACCCAACAAAAGAGCTCAAGGACAAAAGCCAATCATTATGTGATAGACCACGAAATAGTCCCAAATATTACAGTTGCACCTTAATTAGTAGCAAGAATTCGTCCAAGAAAGCACTAATCCATGGCTTTACTAGCTAAAATCTACACGTTCAAATGAAATAGAAGATCACACTAAATTATAGACTGATATTCAAACCATACGATTCCAGGATCTGCTACAACAACAACAACAACAACTCCCTGTGTGGGTCCCGCTTCCGTGGGGTCTGGGAGATCCAGCTGTAAGCAACCTTACCCATACCGGTATTCCTACCAATAGAGAGGTTGATTCCTTAAGACCCACAAAACAGTTTTCGGTAAAAACAATTTTACAGAAGAAAAACAGTTTTGGGGAGAAGGGTAAAGGTAAGTAAAGCAGATAATCAAGGAGCGGAGACATACCTCAACAGACCTGGGGCGTCCGAAACCAGTATAGCCTAGCCAAGCACGACCTGCAAACAAGCACACAAAAACCCGCTCCACCCCAACGCATCTACTACAGCCACCTACGGAGCCGGACCCCTACA
>NCQV01088289.1:2365-16765 GCA_002740545.1 Lophocereus schottii | reverse complement strand
ATTAGCTAAAGTAAAAAGTAATGAAATGAGGTGAAGTTAAAAGTAAGAAAATTTTTAACTATATGCTCATTGGTTTCCTATGCTTATTAAAATAAATAAATTTAAAAAAATTGAAACTAGGCTATCGTTGAAAAATAAAATACTATATCCGTAATTTATTAATCATCAAGTAATTTAATGTTTATAAAACATTTTTAGAGGAAGAAAATAATGTTAAATTTTAAACTAGTAATTATATTCATTATAAAAAAAACAATCTTTTTAGTTTTCATGCAAACAGTTCTGTATAAACCACTGGCACTCATGCAAAGGAAATAGTTTTTTAGACATTTTAAAAAAAAATACACGCATACATGTGTGCAATCCAATGACCAATATAAATAAATCCAAATTATAAATAGATAGCCCCAATTACTTCTCTCTCTCATCCATGCCCCAACAACTTCCTCCCATGCTTATCCGTAGCAGCGCCACCACAAGCCAACGTCCCAGTCGTCAAGTGAAGTGTACGAGATTGTCCGGCCACTGTTCACTGCTTAGACCAGTGCTAATATGCCACCACTGTGGCTTTTTCTCCCCTGATTTCTCCCTTGGTTTATTTGGAAGTTTACTTTTTTTGCTACAATCATAGATATTACCTTCTCAAATCATCTTGTGAGATTAGTTAAATTCAAACTGCATGTCTGTAAGTCTGTAAGATGACCAGTTGATTAAAAGAAAGGAATTACAAATTTTTTGTAAGCTAAAGAGTAACTTTTTAAAAAAAAAAAAAACCAAAATAAGCTCGAGGTGGAGGTTAGCTTTCATTCTATTCCAAATGTTTGCACTTACAGCAATGTTTAGTAGCAACGTCAATAAATAGAATTTAGCAGCGAAGTCAATAAACACAATTTACCATAGCAAAGTGAAACACATTATTGGGGCCCTCATGAAGCCATAGCCTCTCAGTTCACTAAAAGCGAATAACCAATCAAATGTCTTTAATCCCTTTACTTAATATTTTTCACTGTTGCATACTTGATTTAGAACTATCTAGTTTTTATTTAAATGCTACAAGTCAAGGAAATAATAAATTAGTTTGGTCTATCACAATGGAAAACCAGTACAAAATATGTTTTTAATCATTGAATACAAAGAGGTTACCAAGTTATAAAAGAAAAATTGTCAGCATTGATAATGATAAGTCAAGTGAAGTTTACGAGATGTCAAGTTAGAATCGAGATAAACGCATGATGCGCTAAGCAGTTTCGCATCTGATTCTGATTTTGATTCTGTGGGCTGCTTTCCTCTCTGGTGAGTCTGTGAATGATTTCTTATTCTGTCAAGGTGGACGGCGTTAGCCTATTGCTGCTGCTGGTTCGAGTCTCCCTTGTTTTTCTGCCTGTTAGATACTGGTAGTAGTCGAAAAGTGTGAGGAGGAGAACAAGAGATGGGCAATGGGGAGGGAGGAGGAGATGGGATAAGAGTGGCGTACGCCCTGCCCACGAAGAAAGTGGACACCTTAATCACGCCTTCCCTCGTTGCTTGCGCCCAGCAGCGAGGCATCCATCTCATCCCAGTTGATCTCCACAAACCTCTCATCGATCAGGGCCCCTTCCACTGCCTTGTTCACAAGATTTACTCCGACGATTGGAACCGCCAGCTTCTCGATTTCAAATCCAAAAACCACAGTGTCCTCATCATCGATTCCCCCGATGCAATCCAGCGTCTCCACAACCGCATTTCCATGCTCGATTTCGTCAACCAACTATCCCCCTCGCCCTTTCCGATTTCTTTTGGCATCCCCCGACAGATAGTCGTCGACGATAGCAATACCCAATTGTTGAATGATCCCAATAATTTGTTGAAATTCATCTCGTTTCCAGCCATCGCGAAACCCTTGGTCGCCGATGGCTCCGCGAAATCGCATGAGATGTCCCTCGTCTTCAACGCCCAAGCTTTGATCGAGCTCCGACCCCCCATTGTTCTCCAAGAGTTTGTAGACCATGGAGGCGTCGTTTTCAAGGTCTATGTTGCCGGCAACCATGTCAAGTGCGTCAAAAGGAGGTCCTTGCCTGACGCTTCTCGACAACTACAATCGCAAGCGCAAGGAGGAATTTTGACCTTCTCCCAGATTTCCAATTTGGCTGATGATGAAGGTGCTAATTGCTTGGAAGATGCCCAAGTGCCCCCTGTGGATTTCGTCGAGTTTATGGCTAAAAATTTGCGGCAGGCTTTGAGGCTTCATCTGTTCAACTTCGACATGATTAGGGATCGCAGGGTGTCTGCTGAGCTTGAGATCAGGTACCTCGTCATCGATATCAATTACTTCCCAGGCTATGCCAAAATCCCTGGATATGAGGCCATGTTGACTGATTTTCTATATGAAGTTGTCAAAAATACTCGTGATAACAAAGATGCTGACTTGCAACATGAACGCCAAGGTCAGATGGGTAATGCGGCAGAGTGATGACTTTTTGCCTTTCTCTCTTGATTCTCACTTTTCAGGCTCGTCTGTTTAGTTTACCGGAGGGAGGGGCTTTGGTTCTAGCTGTAGGGACCTTAATCCTCCTCTCTGCTTGCTTTGCTTCTTCAGCTTTAGAACAACTGGTGCTGATGAAACAAACCCCACCACATCTCACTTTGTTTTGTATGCATTCCCAATTCAAACATAAACGTTTATGGCTTCCTCACTGGGGAATTTCTGTTTTGCTCTTTCAGCTCCTCTCTTTCCCAGTCTTCTTGTTATTTCCTATTGCCTCAGCAGTATCGGCTCAACAACCCTCTTCCCCCAACACCCAAATTTTTTTTAAAAAAAAAAAAACAAAGAGCGTTCGTTTGTGATGGGGGCTGTTACTGCCATTGTTCTGTCTCTTTGATGAGATGTTCATTGATGATATGTGGTAACATGTGAGAATATGTCGCTGAGAAAAATATATTCGCCACTTTGTTGTTGGAAGCATGAGTGGTGCCCATGGCCAAAATTAGAACATCAAGGGTTGCCATAGCTAAAGACCTTAACATAAGGAGGTCTTATAACTTTTGTTGCCTCCTCTCATTACCATTCTACTACGACAATATTACTTTCTACAATCACAAAATAGATCCTTTTTTTTTCACATAAATTTGAAACCTTCAACATAAGAATTGAGCTTGATTCTTCAAATTCTTTGAAATTGGGTTACTAAATTACAGCCTTCAATCATCATACCCCACCGCAGCTAGGACGAATTGCTCAAAATTAACATTGTTAACTCAAACCTAGGTTTAAACTCTCTATTCAATCTAGGTGCTACGGACGAGAAGAGAGAGGGAATATAAACAAAGCTAAGGTCATGAGGAATTCCTTCTGTAGTGGGCCATTATTTGCTAGCGGATGTCAAAGACCATAGAATTCAGTTTTTAGACCATCGAGAACCAAGAAGAAATATTGTTTACCATCTTAGGGGGAAGAAAAGAAAATCTACCAACTCTTCACAACTGCTAGTTTTAGGGATTTCTTTTCCTCTTTATTTTCTTATATCTGAACACGGCAGAATAGAGCATCATTACATTGGTTAATGGGGCACAATTAGTGAGGCTGGATGTATACTCCAAAAGCTCACTTTATAAAGAGGGCTGTACACTCTTAAGAATAACCCTTATCTTATTAAACATAACAATTGTGCAGAATAACAGTAATCCAGACCGGGATAGTCATAAAATGGATCAAGTGAACATGAACAATAAAATGGAGAAAAAAGAGGGGGGCGAGGAACTGTACATGTCGTGCTGTCCAAGCTGCTTATTTATCCATGCCATGCCAAGCCAAGCTAATGCCAGCCCTACAGGGCTAAACACTCCGAGGTTTCTTTTTTACAGGCAGCATCATATTCAATTCTTTGCGAAAAAACAAAGATATCATATGGCAAAAGCCTGGATTGGAACTTGACATACAGAACTTGGGAGCTTTCAGCTCTTCAGAAAACAATGACTATAATCACGATGAGCAGGATAATCCCAAATATCACCAACAGCAAACAGACCTGAAAAAGGAGTTGAATAATACCATTGTCAATGAAATTGGCAAAACAACCTACATAATCACGATTTGTATCCTGTGAAAACCTAATCCTTATTCTAGAACTGCTCAAGGAAGATGCATTTGCTGGCATGGGATCAATCACACAACAGAAAAGGAGGCAGCACAAGCAACCTCAGGTAAACTATAGGTGTCCCTCAAGAAAGATGACTTCCAACCAAAGGCAAGACAAGAACATCATGGCCCTAGAGGACCAATAGCTGGCAGATTCAAGGACACGCCCTTTCAAAAGAATACAACAACAATGACAACCATCCCAATCTGATCCTGCCTGACCAAGGTATGAGGAAATCCTAATGGCGGCAACTTTTCCTTGGACCCAAAGCGGTTGGTTTCTAGGAAACCACTCTTTTGAAAGAATATCTGCATGAAATATATATATATATATATATCTATATAGTTGACATGGATTCTCAAAAGTCAAGTGCACAACAACCAAGAACAGCCAATCTGACCTTTTTTCACTTCACAAGATGGCTATTGAAATGGATACATTAGTTCTCTATCCTATTAACCTGCAGATTTTATTGCCCAGCTACCCCTACCAACCAGAATGCTAAATTTGAGCTTTCTCAAACATGACAAATACAGGTGGGTAGCGGAAGGATATCATCAATATTTTTGCATGATACTGAAAAACAATATAACAATTACTAACTTACCAAAGAAGAACTGGATTTTTGGGCCTTTGAAGCCTTGGCGAGTTGGTAAGTTCCTTGCGCAGTTGCAGCATGGGAACTCTCAATGTTTGAACCAATGTCATCTGCAACATAATTTCTCCAATTTTGTCATGGTTCATAGGGAAGGCCATAAAGCGAGTGATGTAGACAATATGAATACTAAATAAGTACCTATCAAAACTCCCTGATCGTGGACTAGCACTGCCAGGTCTTTAAAAATCTCATTCACCTCACCAATCTGCTGTTGGATTTCTTGGATCCCTTGCTCTCTTTCTTCAATAATGGCTTCATTGAAAACAAGCTCATTCTCAAGAAGTACTACATCTCGCCTGAACAAAATCGTAGAGAAAATGCTTATTGATGAGACTATTTTGGATAACACACACAGTTGTGAATTGCGATTTATCCAATCACATTATCTCAGGCCAACTGAGACTCAAACTTCTACATACACATGCTGAAAGCAGTTAATTAGATGCAACATATTTTCAACCAAAGCGGGAAGACCTGGAAACAGACAGTTTTTCCTTTTTCTTTCTTTTTTTTTTTTTTGGTTTTTGGGGTGGAGGGGGGACAGATCAGCTTCTTCAGGAAATCAACTTAAAAATATAAACTTATCCACACATTTCGAAAACCCAACTCCTGAAACATCAATGGAGTCACATTAATTCCCAACTGACACGTTATGCAGCATAGTGACATCTATGCTACTCATACTCATAGCTATAACCAACCTTCAGAAAGCTCAGGAAAAGGGGGAAGGATGGGGGAACGCATGAACAAGAATAACAGACATGCAGTCAGTGCATTAGTAGAGATTAAAATATAAGCAAGAGACAGAACAATAATAGCATGTCTAGACTTTTTAACCACCTATATTCTCTTTGAGCAGGGCAAGACAAATTGATGCCAGGCTATCATGCACAGGCATTAATATCGTGACACATACACAACATGGCAAGAACGAAGGACACATCAACTTTGATAAAGCTAGGGCACAGACACACAACGGACATGACAATTAAAATTTATACAAAAATTTAAAGTAACAATTTATAATCATGAAAAAGTTGAGTAATATTGTAATATAATTATTTTTCTTTGATTTTTTTAAAAATGTAATAAGAAGTACGATCAAGATAACTTCTTTACAACAATTAAATTTACAAACTTGTCTTACCACTAAAACTTGAAAATATAATCCTTTAATGGAAAAAAATACACTAATAGTTAAGTGTTTTGAGACATGATAACAAAACAAATGGTATTCAAGGACAATATATGTATTTGAAATTAAAAAAAAAATGGGAGTTATTTGTCTAGTCAGGTATTACTAAAAAGCATTTTCAAAAAATTGATAGGAACATTGAAAATGTATCCAACACAGTTAACTGTGCGTGCATGACACGTGAGTCCACGACATTTTTTACCTTTTGAACTTCTTTTTGTATGTAGATGCATGTCAAACAAGTATTGGAACAATGTTCATGTGTCCGGACATGCGACTCAACACCTTTGAGAAGTTCCTGTGCTTCACAAATGCACGATTCCCCAAACAACATCCTAGGCCTAGAACCTAACATACCAAAAACTTCTTAGGTACCCTGGAACAGACAGAGTAAAATAAAGAGGAACTGGCATCATCAATCCATTTTTGCAAGCATCACGTACCTATTAGGCTCCAATAGAAGGGCTTGTTGGTCCTGTCTTTGAGATGAGCTTGTTTCTTCATCATTTCCAGTATAACTGTAGGTTATATTAGCAGAATATAAAAGACACAGCCACAGGTCAAAGGCCATCTATCTAAGCTTGCACAAAAGATATCAATCAGGTTTGATAGTCATAGACAATAATAGACTATGTCTCTTGACTCTTCATACATTTTCAACTTATTTTAACATTTATGGTGCCTAAGGGACATTCAAGAATTTTGAACTCTAAGGTGGCATGCAAACATTTAGTTGCCTGTAGCAGTTTGTGATGACCCTTAACATCAAAGATCACCACCATGAGGATGATCTAACATAGAACTATCCCCATGTAATCTTTTTGATAGTGAATACTCCTCAAGTCCTCATAGAACAAAGATGGCAGCACTGGCAAGATAAGGCAAGTGTTCGAAAAATTTGTACACAATGAATCACTTATTTCAATTACAGTAATTAACATATTTCAACAATTATCGCATGGTCCGTTGCCATCCCCCACAAAATTCACCAAATCAACCAATAGTGATGAGCAACTCATTCTTAAGCTCTTCATTTCACAATTGTAGAAACTATCACAAAAGTAAGTATCTAAGCAATTGCGCGCGCACAAGAGAGAGAGAGAGAGAGAGAGAGAGAGAGAGAAAGGCATGTGCAGTTACACATGTAAAATAGATTTAAATTAAAAAGAAAGGGCGCCCAAATTCCCTTATTCCTATTCTGTTACAATGCTACAAGAAGTTGGATCCTCAAACCCACCAACTTGAGTTCTGCAATCAAATTCCTTTAGAATTCCTGGGCATATTGTCAGCTAAACTCACAACGATATCCACACCATACAATTTTCAACCCATTGCCTCAGTCACACACTGCTTTTCACCCTATAGCTCCTTGAATAATCAGTTGTACTGACTCAATACATTTCTGTACGCAAATAGCATATATTAAGAAGGTTGTTTTGTTTTCATATTCAGGAAAGTTGTATTGTTAGTTCATGTTCATTCTTACCGTATATAAGTTAGAATGCAAAACAAGGTTTACTCTCTAATTATTTAAAAAAATAAATAAATAAAGTTCAAGAAGATTTAGGGTTCCTGCTCTATCTAAGGATTATTTTAGGAAGACACAGTTATCCTTCGAAGTTCATTTTCAAACACAAAATAAAATGTTTCCTGTGTGTAGCATTAATAACAATGTAAAGAGGAAACAACCTTGCACAAGTGGCGGAGTACTCACCTCTGGCTCTGAGTGAAAGGTCAGAGGTTCAAACCCATCACTTAACCCTTCCCCCTGAAAGTGGGAAAAAGCTTACCCTCCATATTAAAAAATGATTAAAAAACAATATAAAACCCCCTCATGTAATAGGGAAGACAAGACATGAATTATTTTGTTGGTAAGTAATCAAAGATGTATATTAAAAGGACACCAAGGGGATGTCACCCATGTACAAAAGGGTCAATACAAAAACATTATACCCTTAAGTTCTCATCCATAATGCAATCGATAAAAGCCAAAAAATTTAACTGTTTGTTACCACTAAGCCCCGCACTCCAAGTATACAACAACCTCAAAAAATAGAGCTTGAAATCTTGAAACGACAAGACTTTGTCCTCAAAAATACGACAATTTCTCTCCTTCCAAGTAGCCCACCAAATAGCCAAAGGAACCATGTTCCAAACTCCAAGGACCCAGCTCTTCTCATCCTTCTCCTCCAAACCACTAGCACATCTCTCACATTAGAAGGTTGAACCCAACTAATCCCCATTAGAAAGTGAGATAAATCCCAAAGTGAAGAAACCTACCGACAATGTACAAGGAGATGATCCACAGTTTCTTCCTCCTCCAAACACATGGAGCATCTACTTGGACCTCTAAAATTTCTTTTCTTAAGCATGTCATCTTTGGGAATCTTGCCTAAGGTGGCTGCTCAAGCAAAGAAACACACTTTTGTGACCATTTTAGACTTCCAAATGAACTTGGCAGTAAAATCACAATCATCCAAGGCTTCAAATTGCGCGGAAGAAAAACTCTTGACACTAAAGGAACCTTTACAATTTAATGGCCACAGATTCTCATCATTACCTTGGGACAGAGCATTGAACCTTTTTGCCAATAAGAACGGGTAACAAATTACAAATATTATCCTCTTCCCAATCATTAAGACTCCTTACAAAAATCAAATTCCAATGGCTAACGTCACCATTCCAAGAAACTACTTCTTTCACCGTGGCATACTTCAAACAAGCTATTCTAAAAAGATCGGGAAAAAGATTCTTTAAAGGTCGATCCCCACACCAAACATCGTGCCAAAATAACACCCTTGAGCCATCTTTCATCTCAAAATGCACTAAAGATTTGAAACGCTCAAGGCCTGCTAAGATAGATTTCCAACAACCAACACCGTGAGGATAAGGACTCTGTTTACTCCACCAACCCAACTCATTTATCCCATATTTTGCCTTGATCACATTTTTCCACATAGCATCATCCTCGTTTGCAAACCTCCACAACCATTTAGTCTTCAACACTTCATTCATAACACGAAGAGGTCTTACGCCAAGTCCTCCCTGGTGTTTAGGACGACATACCTTATTCCAATTGACCCACTGAAGGCCATTACCATTTTTATTGGAATTCCAAAGAAAATCTCTCATGATTTTCTCTAACCGACTAGCAATGCTAGTTGGGATGGTGAATAAAGACATGAAGTAGATGGGCAGACTACACAAAGTGCTTATCAAAAGGGTCAATCTTAGACCTGATCAACGGGTCGTGAACCCCCTGACCCGACCCTCAAAAATGAGTGTCAAGGTCGGCCTTTTCTGTCTCCGGCCCGCCTTGACCCTCAAATTGAAGTTACCCGACTAAGATGAGGGAAAGGCTTGGATAAAGCTTTTGACTCGCTGCCCCAACCAGCTGACCCTCAAATTTTTCAAAAAAAATTAAAAATTAAAATAAAAATAAGATACGTACGATTTTGTTTGTTCAAAACTTTTTCACTTTCACTTTTCCATCTCCCCTTAGCATCTTCTCTCTATTCACCTCATCAAATCTCACTAGTTTGCAACATTCTAACACTCCCTCTCTAATGTTTGGAATAGACTGAGTAGTTATTTTAGTGAACTAATTGGTCTATTGGTTTAAGGACTAACTTACGCATTAGAATGTTTGTAGTTGCGATACACTTCATCAAAGCATTATATTATCGTTTGACTTTTTATTTTATAAGATGTTTAATGTTGACCTTTACAATAAAAAGAAAATTTAGTGAAAAATCTCATTTTCTATGTTGGGCGGTTTGAGGATCGAGTCTGGCCTGATGACCCGAGGATACCCGCAGGGCCTCGGGTCATGGTCAGGGTTAGGGGTATGCTGACCTGCGTAAGCGTCAGGTAGGATCAGGGTCGAAAAAATCCTATATGTCGATCCTCATAACCCGACCCTCAATTTGATCAAGTCTAGTCAATCTACCCTCTATGGACAAAAGTTTAGACTTCCTATTTGCCAATCTCGTATGAAACCTCTCAACAACAGGGTCCCAAATCGCTATGCTCTTACAAGAAGCACCAAGAGGAAGACCAAGGTATGAAGAAGGCAGATGATCAACTCCACACCCAAAGAAACGGGCCAACACATGAACATTAGGCACGTCGCCAACCTGAATGAGCGCACTTTTGGAAAGGTTGACCTTAGTCCAGACATAGCTTCAATTAGGAGAATGATGTACCTTAAGTAACCCAAATTACTCTCGTCCGGCTTACCAAAAACAAGGATATCATCGGTAAAGAGCAAATGGGATATCAACAAACCCTCAGAATGAGGTTACTAATATGGAAGCCATTCAAGAAACCTTCCCCACCGGCTTTAATTGCCAGCCTGCTGAGAGTCTCCATAGCCAAAATGAACAATAAAGGCGACAATGGGTCACCTTCCCTCAGACCTCTGGAGTTTGAGAAAAAACTAGATACTTCACCACTAATTAAGATAGAGAAGCGCACAGTGGAGATACAAAAAGATATCTATTTCCTCCACTTGTTAGGCAAGCCCATTTTCTCAAGAATAGCCAAGAGCAAACTCCAAGAGATATGATCATAAGCCTTCTCAATGTCAAACTTACATAGGATACCAGAAATCTCAGATCTAATATAAGAATCAATGCACTCATTAGCAATCAAAGCAGCATCCAAAATTTGATGGCTAGGAACAAAAGTATGCTGCGAGGGACCCACAACTTTTCCAACAACCTTCCTCCATCTTGAAGCGAGGACTTTGGCAAGAATTTTATATACACTTCCTGCCAAACTGATGGACCTAAAACACTTAATATCCTCTACACTAGCCACTTTGGGAATCAAAGTAATAAAAGTAGCATTTAAACTTTTCTCAAAAACACCCTTATTATGAAAGTCAGCAAAAAATCCCATAATCTCCCCCTGGACAATAGACCAACAATGCTGAAAAAAGACTATATTGAACCCGTCTGGCCCCGAAGCTTTCTTGTTATCTAACTCAGAGATGGCATTCCAAACTTCATGAATTATTGATAACTAGGTTTTGATAGGATATTATCTGTATAACATTTTGGTTCTTTGTTTAAGATTTCCTTTTTGGTGTTGAGTGAGCCGAAGCTCCACTGCTTGAACAACATTAACCAATCTAGCAAAGGATTGCAGTTTGTGAGTATTCCGCATCATATCCTGTCTGGTACTTTAGCAATGCTTGCTGCATAAAAACAGTAGGGTGCCATAACTCCAATCCTAGGAAGTATGGGGGCCATACAGGTATTGTCGCCTGACAAATGGTAACATATTGTGGTGCTTAGTGGGACACCAACTTGAGATTTGGTGGGGCCTAATTGGGTATAATTAGACACCAAACTGGGAAATGATGTCCCCAAGTACCAACACAGACATGCTTATAGCCACCATGTCACCTTAGACTAGATCAAGGGTGGTAGTTGGGCCACTAGGGTAAGAAGGTCCATTGTCGATGGGGACAAGGCGACCAGTAACTTGACATGCATGGCTTTATGAAACAATATAAGGCAGACCTAACGAGCAAAATGATGAGGGTTTTTGTAGTCTAGGAAGGGGAGGTCATTACAGGACCAATCAACATTCCCCGATGCGTGAGATACCCAATGCCATGGGTTTTTTTGTAGTCTAGGAGGGGGAGGTCATTAAGACACCTATCACCACTCCCCGATGCTTGAGATACGCATTGCCGCCCCATCTTGTAGATGTACAAATATCAGGCAAATCTTTCAAGATAGTACTAGTTGGAGACATTTGTGTATAGCTTATATCCAAAGATATCGAGTTTTATCATTCTCATAGGTAATTCCACTAATCAGATAAGCATAGGGACATTTAAACTTAATTATCCAACCACCATGTGTGGTTTAAACTGAAGGTGATATGTAAACGAAATGGTACTTCCCAAAAGGTTTTTTTGGGGGGGGGGGAATCACCTCCATCCTTAAGTCTTAAGCAAAAAAGAATCTTTAAATAAATAAAAAAATGCTGCATGGAAAAATCACCCAGGTGAAGCCAATTCCTTTGGGACAAACGGTGAATATGCAGTTTCTCTTTGAGCTGCAAGTCGTTGAGCCTTCTGGAACTCCTTGAGAACTGCCTGGAAATCTTTTGCAAGTTTAGCATCAGCAATCTTCTTACTAGCCTGCAGCCCATGAGATCAATTCCAAATGTAAGATAAAGATCAATCATCAGCAAAATCAATTCTATGAACTCAAGACACTAGAAAGAAACGATGCATAACAAAATCAAGAGACACAAAATTGATCATGCATAAAAAAATTTTAAAAAATAAAAACAGAATAAATTATCAACAAAGTTCAAACTGAAATCCTACGGCACATCTCCTTACACTGACTTCAAAGCGTAGATCTGTTTCGCTAGCTTCCTTGAGCTTAACCGAAGTTTCTTTAACCAACTGACCAATATGTATCCTTGTCTTATGTCTGCACGTAATGTGATTAAGATCAAAGTCGTCAATCATTTTTAAAAAAAAGGCACAAGATATGGTAAACTGAACAGAACGATTTTTGATCCAAGGAGTGTAATTAAAAGAAGCAAAGCTCGTCCCTCTCCTATAGAATATGGATTGGATAAAAAGAATACAACCATCTTGCTCAGCTTCATTACGGCAAACCAAAACTGAGTAACATGGATCACGTACACCAGTCATTTGCAGCATAGACTGCCAAGAATCTACCAGATAGCTGGCCTATGCCTGCAAGGCACAACCAAAAACTCGCTACGTTTGGCTTCTAAAGGCAAAGTTGCTCTTTGAATTCAATCTTCCCCCCCCCTCTAATATGTGAACTCAAAATTAAGCCCAAGCAGCGCCAACAACTAGAGAAGACATGACCTCATACAAATTAGAGGATCATTGCACCTCAAAGAATCCACAAAAGTCTCAAAACACGAGCCAAGTGAACTGTTAAGACTTTAGCACCTATTCTGGAGGGTTTAATTAGCAGTGTCACCACAGATGATCCATCTGCCTATGGGAATTGGAGGTTGATCAACCAAACGAGCCTATAACAATGAATAGACCAACAATGGATGGACCATCCGATCCAATCATGTTAAATTGTATATATCAATTGGGATTTAAACAAAGAGTCACACATATAAGCTTAAATGATGTTCCAATACAAAACCATTGGCAATTGGTGAAGTGAGCTTATATACATACTCAAATCCTTCAATTTCATTAATGTAGGACAACACTCGCTTTCGTATCCCAACACCTGCTCACGCGTGGGCTACTAACAAAACCCAACACATACACACAATTTTAACCAAACGGAGATGAAGGCAAATCAAGATCGAGCAACCCACTTTGATACCATGTTAAATTTTATATATCAATTGGGTCTCGAAGTCTTATACAAAGAGTCATAGTTTCATACAAAAAGTCATACGTATAACCCCAAATGAGGTTCCAACCAACAATCAATTGGCAATGAGTGGAGTAACTCACAAGCCTCTATACATGCGCAAACCCTTGAATTTTACCAATATCACAAGCTTATATACATGTTCAAACCCTTTTAATTTTATCAATGTAAGACAACACCACTTTCATATTCCGCCAAATCGACCAATGAGATAATGCTTTCTTACTACAATTTACTTTCCCCCTCAATTAAGCATAAATGAAGGAGATAACCCAAATAATCAAATTAGAAGGTCCTCCATATATTACCCTACAGCATCAAAATGAACAGAAAAACTTAACTTACAAATGCAAACTCAAGAACAGGAACAACACCCTCATCGATCATAGGGTTGACCAATTCGACCCAGTCCACATAACTACTGACGAGATTGAGACGAACGACGTGATAGAGAAAGGCAACATGATGTATTAAAAAAATTTTGGGTTGGTAGAAGAGACTGACAGGCGTTCACGAAGGTCAAGGGTGTCCTTGGGAGTGCCTAGGGTGTTGACGAGGCGTTGGAAATTGGAGACAGCAGTGTTAATCTGGAAAATTCCGGCAGCCACGGACTGAGAGGGGTCCTGTTGCCGTTGCTGTTGCTGCTTTCTGGAAGGCAAAGGCCTGCCAACCTCCAAATCCGCAAAACTCATCCCTCTCCCTCCCCCTCTATTCCTTGCGTACAGCAGAGTTGAGATACGGCAGACCGAGAACGAGAACGAGAACAAGAAGACGCGCAGTCCTCTACAGCAATGGCCCATCATTTAATAATGTTTAATTAATTTTAAATTTTGCATTATGCATATAATTATGATTATTTGGAGTAGTGAGCTGCGCATTTTCCTCCTTATATTGTTAAATAGAGCAACGCTTGATTTAAAGAATTATAACATCACAGAATTTATTTCAAGTTTATAAAATATCACAAGATTATGCAAAAGTATAAGGTTTTCTATATATTTGCGTTTGTATCCAAGCGAGGGGAATTTA